>JAQIWH010002663.1:0-23407 GCA_034695005.1 Cryptops parisi | reverse complement strand
TGTTTGGTATGCAAAATCTTTTGTATGCAAAGACGAAACTTTCTAACTGAAAATTATAGTGAAATTTATAACAAAACGTATCATTGAAAATTATAACTAATATCACTAACACTAATAATAACAAACTCAATAGCGAGTGAAGCGAGCGGGTTCCCCTAGTTTATGAGTTCCTCTAGTTTATCAAAATTGCAACACAATTTTTTACTTGGTTATATATTTTCAGTCACAGGGTAATAGAGTCATTATGTCATTCATAAATAATTTATACAATAAGCTGCAATGTACAGTATGTGTTATTCAATGTGCTAGTCTTTAATCTGAAGAATATGGATATTGCTGTCTGTAAGTCAATAATGAAAGTTGGCAAATCTAAGAATAACAGCCTTTGTATTTCATTAAAAATGATTGCCATGCATCAAATTCTTGATATGAATAAAAAAAAACGAATAATCATCAATAAAGTCAACCTACCAACAAAATTCTGATAAGCTCAAAATTTATCCGAGAATTTTCTGTAATAAGGCAGCTTTAAAGTGCATAAAAATGTTGAAACCAGTCATTGTCCGAGTCCTCACTGTCATTTGTATTGATTATAATTGAAATACAATATTTTATGACAAACATACCAAGTGCATGGCACAAAAGGTACTGAATTAATTTTATAGCAAATTTATCACTAATAAACATTTTTTACCTTAATATCTAGATAGAAAAATGTTTTTCCATAACCAAAGTGATAACTATGTTTAGCAAAGTAAAGAACCAAGCTGGCAATGTGATGCACAGTAATGTAAAACTTCAACCCTGACAATATCCAACATTAATCCCTTTGGATGCCAAAAGCGTTTGCTGACATCAACACCACAAAGAGCAACTAAAATGGAATTTCTCAGGACTGTAAAAACATTTTGTCTTTGCAACACGCAAGATAGTGATGTTTATGATTCTGTGACTGTGAGCCTGCACTGGCCATATATCATATTTTGATGGACTTATGATAAAGCAAGAATAATTAGTGGCACCATAGCTTAATATACTTAAGTATACTTCGTCATGGTAGCACATATGAAACTCGGAATGTTGCAATACACAAGCTTGATGAAATTTGAATGTAGATACTTAGGTTGTTTACGAGGGCACCGACTGGCCATATGGCTATGTCATTTGGCCCTAAGACTTTATTAAATCAGTAAGTACAGGACTGATGATGAGATGAGTGAGATAAACAATGAAGCTTAAAAATATTTTATTTTAAGCTTGGAAATACTCATCTTAAAACTTAGTAGGCAAATCCAAATCAATACTGCAGTATATATTTAAAGTGATATATACTTAAATAATAAAATATGTTTTAGCCATTAGCTTTAGCTAGTTATTGATGATTATTGCTACATAACTGTCAACTTCGCCAGACTATGATAAGATTGCAACCATCAATTGTGAATTGCCTCTTATAAGTGACAGATTAATTGAAGGGTTGCCCAGAATAACGTTGCATGAGCCAATTCTAGTTTTGAGTGAATGGCAAAAGAAGTATTCAGCAGCACATTGATTGTAATAATATTAGGCGACCAATGTCGAAGTGCATATATGTATGTTTTAGGTAGGTATGAGTTTGTCTGATGGTGGCACTAGCTAGGCCCATGTATGAAGCATGGTTTTCCATAATCTCATCAATATTAATTTTTGGCACTTGCAACGTTATTCTGGCAAGCCTTCAATTGTGTTGTCAAAAACTGATTAGTATAATTCAGTAGTATTCAAATTTGACAATATTATACTAGTTTTATTACTTGTTTTGATCAATCTATTTTATCACCCCATGGTATCTTATTATTATTATACCATTTATGGGAGTTAGCATGATTCATATCCTAGATAGATGAACCAAGACAAAGCTATTCACGAAGCTATTCACAGTCTTCTCTGCCTGCACACCACACATGGAAATTGTATCGCCTTCTTGTTGGTACCCGGGCATGACAGTATTCCAGGAATACTCTTGCAGATGCCACTGGAAAACTGGGTCTTTCCAGCCCTCTTTACCCCCGCCAGGTCACATCTAATACTTGGATTAAGAGGCAAATCCGCTCCTTTTGGCACAACGACTAACTAGATACTAATCAGAATGAACTCCGCATAATCAGGGACAGAGTTACTAATTGGGCCACCTCTCATAACTCCGACCGCAGGACAAAAGTGATCCTAGCTTGCCTTATATCCCATGCATATCTCCTCTGAAAATAATTTCCGCTCACTTCTGCACTCCATGCAACACACAAAAATTTGTTCACCGTGTTTAATTCAATTGCCCTTTTCTCTCATCCCTCCATTTCCTGTGCCAGTTACCACCTTCTCTTCCTGACATACTGCGCAATTGTCCCACTATTGTTCACCGCATCTTTTGCCTTTCTAACTTGTCTTCTTTAATTTGACCTGTTCTCCCCATTCTTAGTAGGGTTTCGATAACAACCCTGTATGCCACATGCCTCTGGTAGTAGGTGTGCACGTTAAACCCCAACTACCTACCTCTATCTTAGACAGAGGCAAACTTAAGTAATATGCTGCCCTGTGCAAAGCCAAATTGTAGGCTTCCTTAAATACAGGGTTGGGTTACATGACACCAACTGCCCTAAGGCTTGTCATATGGCACCCACAAAAATATATAGCCTAACAGCACACTAGATAAGTTAGTAAAGACCCGACAGCTTTAAAAACCTAAAAACACGATGGACGGTTCAGACGTTCCCAAGCACTTCTCAAAGAGTGAGATGCAAGAGACACCTTCTGGGTAGAGGTTCATAGAGTGGGCAATCTACAGGACATGATGGACTGACACTTGGGTATTACTTGTAGGGACTGACACTTGGGTATTACTTGCAGTTTCCACCAAGGTGGAAACTGCTGGTTATCAGCGCAGATTAACCATGCTAATAAACTATTGTATTTATTTGTTCAGCTATTAAATTAAGTTTACTTAATTTAATGTACTTTATCTGTTTGGATTAAGTATGAAATATTTAATCCAATATGAAATATGATTATTCTGAATATTATAATATCTATTATAATAATATAATATAATAATTATAATATCTGAATATATTATTATGAATATGAACCTTGTGAATCCAATATGAAATATTTAAATGAATATTGTAAGCAGATGGCATGCCTGCTATTGTTGTAATATTGTGAATGTTGATTTTTTCCTTTTAAAAATCAACAATGCTTTTACCTAGGTTCTTTCACTTAGTAAAATTAGCTGCTTGCTTTTAAGCAAGACTTGTTTGTACTATTTTGTTTTTCTTTTTGTTCAATACAATGAATTTTGTTCTGTTTGTTCGTGTCATTGACATTGTTTCATCCTGATCGTGTTCTATACCAAGTTGATCCCAACATAAACTCCCTACGAATAAGAACGCATGGGAGAATTGCGTATGTCCTACCCGTAACCGTGTCAGCATTACCTCTTTTTTCCAGGTTGCAAATCGGATGATGTGACTTCAGTTGCAAAATATGGTTTGAGTAGCCCTGATTTAGCCACTGTATCCGCTTGTTCATTGCTGCAAATGCTGACGTGACCTGACACCCATACAAAAATTTACGAGCAGAGGAGAAAACCAGTGATGCAAAAGTCAGTCTAGAACGGATTAAAGACCAATAGTGTGTCAACAATGTCTGTCGGTCTGCTCCCCACGGCTGATGACTTAAAACACTGAGAAGATCAAGAGCTTTATGGCAGCGAACGTGTAGTTGGCAAACATGGGGAAGCCAACTAAGATGGTGATCTAGAAGAACACCTAAGAACAGGATTTCAGGTAGAACTTAAAGGAAATTCCCTCCTAGAATGAAAAATGAGTCCTATATTCCCTTCACAGTCTTCTCAGAGAATAAGCGGAAAGCGGAACCTGTAGACAGAGCCCAACGTTCGAGTCGGTTAATGGTAAGCTAGTTGTCTTTCAGCCACTGATAGACGATACGAGCGACAAAAAATTGCCAGATCATTGACGAAGAGGGAGGCAGTGACTGAAGTGCTGATTGCTTGTGTGATGGAGTTCACGGTGAAAACAAACAATCTGGTACTGAGTACACTACCTTGAGGAACGCCAGTTTCCTGGGAGAACCAAGGAGGCAAAGCAGAGCCCAGAGATTTCAAAATATTCATAAAATTGAATATAAAAAAAAAAAAATATCTACAAATGTAGACTTTTTTTTAAATAACGTAAATATCTTTTTTTGTGTATAATTGCCATATTTTTATGAAAATACATTTTTATAAAGTTAAGACATGTTTCGGTGTGTCTAGGCACCATCATCAGTAGGCAGTAACTGAGGTTTACCTTTTAAAAAAAAAAGTCTTCATTTTTATTTAAATTTGCCAAATATTCCGAAACTACTAACACACAAGTTATAAATGAAGAAAAGTTTTTTCAAACTTAACACTATCTACAAAATCGAACAAATCGCATATGATGTAATAATAACTTATCAGAACCAATTACAATCAATAAGGGGGTACCTTATGACGCCCCCCTCTCTGCTCTTCGAATCACATTGGTGCCATCAGCAGTCAACCAAAGAACAGGACATTAAAAAGTACAGCCAGACAAGGAGGGGATGGAAAACTAGGCGGCGTTGCTGATACAAGAGTGGATGGTCCGATAGGCTTCATCAGCAAAAGTGGAAGGATCAATATCTGATTATTCAGTAAGCCTACTGTACAGGGGCCTTCTGTGTGATCCAGTGCTGTGGTGTCTTTGAAGGCAAACCACCATGATCGAGCTGAGCGATAAACAAGTCCATGAATCAGTAGAACCAGCGAGAGCCGGGATTAGACATTCTGTAATATCTTCAACCCACTCAAAGAGTCGAAGTACACCAAGAACCAACAAGCAGGGCTGTGAAGACAAAGTGAGTGCCCTAGCAATAGCTCCGAGTTCAGCCGAAAACACGCTGTACAAAGATGGAAGACGCTCACAAATGGTGCACCGAAGGGACACACATTCAAAACCTACCCTGTTCTCATCATTCCGTCCGTTCATGTAAATGGGCAGGAAGCAGTGGAAACGATGATAGAAAGCTGCTTAAACCAATTAACGCACTCTTCAGGGCGCGTGGAAATCCTTAGCAAATTGCTTAAGTCCTGTGGTGATGGCTTTTTGCTATAGAAAGGTTCAGTTAACAGCCTTAGAAGCGAACATTATGATGGCAGTTCGCCCAGCCAGGGAGGCCAGTGAAAACTGGCCACCAGGGAATTACCATGGTGATTCCCCAGCATTGTGATGATGAGTTAAGTCCCCAAGAAAATGGGAGGCATGGATGGCCCGGCAGAAGCTCTGACTAGGTGTGACCAACCCTGGTCAGAGCTAGTGCATGAGCACTGCATGAATTGTATAATTTACTTTAAGGCCTGTGGCCAGAGGGCACAGTTGTTGGATATGATCTTGTGAAGTGGATGGGAGGTAAAGTAATGATATTTTTTTATGTATTTTATTCCACATAAATATTCACAAATGCTGACTAATAAATAGAAAGAAATAAGCCAATAAGGCTTGTATTCGTCCTAATGACCTGGTTTACAATCCATGTAATAATTTAATACAAAAATAAACATTAGTAAAAAAAAAAGAAAAATAAACAGAAAAAACAAACTATGACTGTCATAACAAGCAAAATCAGCAAATAACCGTTTATGGTAGCTCACCCATAAGCAATTTTTGTTTGATTAGAGACAAAACCTGTATAAGGTCTTGATCTTTCTTGTATCGTTAATTTATTCCAGATTTATATTCCTCTAAATATCATTGAATGTTGGGAATAACCTGTAATCAAACTAGGAGCCATATAACCTGTAAACTGAGTGTTTACATTAGATATTCTAAGCAATTGAGTTAACACTATTCATCAGTTCACTTGGTAGTTTCTCATTTTTGAAGTTATGAATAAAAGCAACAGCATATAACAAAGCAATTTGATCTATTGTCAAAATATGAAAGTCAACAAATTCAATCAGGACACTCTCCTGGCAAGACATGCCCAACAGTGGTATTGTTAAAAAATTAACCTAACCTGCAAAATAAACCCATAATTAAGTACAAAGCAATAGCAACATCAGACTGGGCCTGGCTATAACTGGAAAGTGCCGGTAATTCTAATTTCGGCTGTTGAGCTGTGAAGGCGTGGCAGCCTGGCCTCTCGGCAGTCGTAGGCAAGTAGCGGAAAGCGGGTTGTGCCAAAGGCGGCAACGTCCTAGTCCATCTACGCATGTCGTTCCTGTGTGGAAGGAAGGAGTCGGTCGTTGGCTATCTGGCCTATGCTGGCGGGATAATTGGTTGCATCGCGCGATGCCCATGGTGGTATGCTAGACGAGCGTCTGCATATCCTGGCCCCAACTATCAAAGCGACCTTGCAGCCATGGTTCACTGAGGGTTCCCTAGTACAAGCCGCAAGCTGTGGTAACAAGAAAGCGGCCAACAGCTGGAGGGAACAGACCGTGGAAAGCTCACTTAGTCTCTGGTGTTCGTTGAGAGCAGACGTGTGCTAACTACGCTTCTTCAAGATCCTCTACTTTTCGCCAGCAGCAAGCTTTGGTAGCCATTTCCGTTTGCAGCTGTTTATCCTCATTGGAAGAGAACCTGGGCGGTGGATCAACCAAGGTTAGTCCCTAGCTGGCTTTAGACCAAATCGACTCACCAGTCCATCAAGAACTGTAATGTTGGAAACTGTCACAAAGAAAGCTTTCATAGAAAACACAGGCCACTTAACTGGCTGGAAGCTTCCCATGACTCGCACGCCCAATGCATGAGCCATAAGAGGGGAAAGGAATCATGTAGGTACATGACGAGTCGCAAGAGGGGTCAGATATGTAGTCACATTTGTAACTAGGCGAACCTCTAGTATCCGGCTCATTACTAAATGCAAATAACATAAAAATTTGACATAAGCATTTTGTGCTTAGTGGTGTACTCCTGCTCCATTCTGTCCATTGATCCATATAATTCAGCCAACACTTGAACACAGAAGCCTGTGCTGTGGATATATACACAAAACAAGGGTTGAGATTTAATTCCTTTTTTTTTTACATTCTTTTATCAATTTCAACAAAGCAAATCTGTAAAAATACTGCTTTCCTCTAATATTATAATTAATGACAAGTAATGCAGTTACTTATTCAGCCTGTCAATACTACTTGTATCAGAAGTTCGTCCGTGTAAACGCAGCAGTTATTAAAAAAAAACAAACTTTTTCTTAAACAAATTTGTATAAGCTTCGACCATTTTCATCCAAAAAGTGAAAATAAAACAGCCAATTAATTTTTATAAACTTTAAATGACACATCCTTTTCATTGATACAGAATATATATACAAGGTTTCTAAACAGATGTTGCACATCACTTTCCATAAAAGTACAATAAACAGCATCTTCTCAATTATAATTTCCTCAGATCTGTCACTAGATTAGTCACTAGATTAAACAAATCAAATGGAATCAAGATACAGTACCATGAAAAAAATTAATAAATTTATATTCACTTAAAATTGCGATCAACTTCAGTGGCTAAGGCACTCAAGATTTCCATCATTACAAATTAAAATAAACGAATAGTGATATATAATTTTAGTTACTAAGTTGCAATCCATAGTTTAAACTAGTGCCTGTACATGTGTGCAGTAACGTACTTGTGCAAGTAGCTTACTGTTACTTTTAAAAACAAAATATGAAAAACCCAAGGGAATGTCAGCCTTGTCACCAAAACTGAAAATCAAAATATGAGATCAACACCATTTACACAATTAATAGTGAATTAATTTTATGCGTTCGAGTTTATATATGACCAGTGTCATGAATCTAAAAATAGTTTTCATATGTTACTTTGACATGCTCTCACATACAGTACAATATACTCAAGTATCAGTGATACATAATCCCAAGTTGTTTCTTAATAATCATTTAACACAAGTTAATGTTGTTGATCAAAGTTTATCAACCAGTCTGGCAATTAAAGACAAAATAAATCATGTGTTACACAACTTATTCAATTTTAGGTTTTGACCTGAAAGTTTCAGGCACGTGAGATGCATTGTGAAACAAACAAACAATAAATGTCCAATCAATCAATTCATTTCAATCTGACCAATTCAAGGCACAGTGATGGTTGAATACATACATTTATCTGTAACTCCTATCAGTATTGCAAATAAAACTGAAAAACCTATGGATATGGATGAAAAATGCAATTTGAATCTCATAGCAGCAGATATTAGTTTTCTTTCATTGCAGACACCATTGTAATGACTGTACTGATTTAACAGCATAAAAAACTCGGTTTAGTTATGATTAGCCATTGGTAGCAACTTTCCGCCTAAACAGTGAACTTGACGGCTAGTTTTTTGAGGTTACTTTTTCTCACCGCAAAGAACTGTTACATTGTAATAGTTCAATTTTTTTCCTTCAAAAAGTCAAAAAGTGTATACCTGTATATAGACACAACCAAGGTGTTATAATAAACTGCCAAAGTCTCAGATTCAGTTACCCCCACTCTAAAAATCTCAACAAGTATAACATCAGAAGTACTCCTATTTGCACTTAAGTTATCCAATTATGAAACATGTAAATGAAGTTTCATTTAAAGTAAGTTTGTAAAGTATTAGATGTATTTAATGCATGCATGCACACACCACACCCCCAGATGTATTTTAAACCTTCAATTCCAAAACTTTGTGATATAATTTAAATTTGTTTGCAACAGATTTCATTAGACTCATGGTAAAGAAACTGTTTGCCTTCTAATAAATATCAAATTTTAAATATAAAGGATCATGTCATATGTTATTTTGGCAAAGCCTCCAACCAACATCATTATATTTATTGGTTTTAACTATTCTGTCATAGTTGTGCTTGGGTATATTGTTACCTGTAATTTAGCAAACATTAGCAAAGCAAAGGCAATCTACATACTTGTAAAATGTTTTTCATTCACATGTGAAGGAAATGCATAGAGTACATCGACTAGCCACCAAACATGTTGCAAAAAAGTGTATGTAGTTATGAAATGAGAGTAGATTGAAATTCACTTTGCCTGTGTGAAACAAATATGAATTATTAGGCTTACCATTATGAAACATTTCAAATTAATACAAAAGCAAAAAAATATGACAACCATATATGCAAAATGTTTGTGGAAAAAGTTAATGTTAACTAATCAACAAATCAAATAATATTTGATTCGAAACCTCAAATCAGAAATTTGAGGTCCATGCAAACATCAAAACAAATGCAAAGGTTGCCACCAGCTGATGAGAAACCATGATTAATGCATGTAATCTTTGCAAAAAACAAGAACTACTGATACTGAGAGCGTATAAAGTTATAAAGAGTTTGTAACTCACAAATGGCTTTCCATTTGTGAAAAGCCAACATGTAACAGAACACAAACAGTTGGCAAGTTTCACATCAGATGTCTCTGTGTTAAACCAATGATTCATCCAGATGCAATTTTAAAAAATGAAGGATATGACATTTACATGTATATACGATGGCAGACACAATAAATCATATTACTGGTGCTCAGAAAGCTAGTTATAATTCCGCAAATGGCTAATAGTAACATAAGATCTGCTCCTAGGAGAGCAATCAAGTGGAGCTGATTGCAAGCTAACTTTATATATCCTAGGGTCTTGTACATGAATTAAGAGAAGAAAAAAAGATCATTTGTGAAGAGTAGTATTGACTAGTTAAATAAGCTGAAACAATGAAAAGGGAAGATTACAGATGCAGATAACAAAATACAATAGCTAGTTGAAAAAGTGGAATTGAGAAGTTATCCAATTGTATTAATGTCAACACCATTGGCAGTATTGTACATTCGTTACACCACCACTCAGTGGCAGATTTAGGGCATTGCGAGCAGTTCCCCCGCACCGGGCACCGAGTCAATAGGAGAGCCAAAGGCTTAGTATTTATAAAGGTATATAAGCTTAGAGAGAACCACAAGGGTATATATGCACAAAATTTGCCAAAATTTGGGCTCGCACAGGGCGCCATGTTGCGAAAGTCCGCCTCTGCCACCACTGACATACTTTTAGGGTATGTCAGGGTATTCCGCGTTAGGGTAGCCAGGTAACAAAAAGATTTTTACATAATTAAAAATAAACAAGAATTATAATCCATATCAAAGATAATGTTGCTTAATTTATTTATGCAAACAAGAGTTAACAAAAGTTAGAGTAGTTGCATAGGCACAACTGCTGCTTATTTTTTTTCATGAAATACAGTGGTTACCCACTATGTGATTACAATACAAACGTTATTCCATTAATAAAAACAAACAAACACAACTTAATCATATTGAATAGAATTAAAAAAAAAAATCAACCACAAAAATGAGACCATTTGAAACACCTCCAAAAATTTGGCATATAATAATTTTAAACAACAAAATATGGCACATCTTATTTCCATTAGAAATTAAAAACAAAGATCAACTTAGCACTAAGTAAAAATAACTGATATATTCTGTAGATGTTTGTGAAATATCAGTGTAGTGAACCTTTTCCTATCCTTACGAAAGCTTGCAATATGCCCTTATTACAACTACCAGTGCTGTTTTTCAGCGTATACTTTAATTATCGATATTTTTTATTTATATTGATAATCCATCGATATTTGCATCAATGTTTTTCTTGCGTACCGCCTAACTGTTTTTTATAGAGAAATAGCACTGACAAGTACAATACTCAATCGATTGTATTGCAGACAATTTGAAAGGCAAATTACAGATACCAGTAAAAGTACCTTCATGTAGCATATAAACTTTCTGATTACTATTAAAATACAGCATACAATATGGTCCCTAGTTTGCTGTTACACAGCACAACAAAAGTGTCAACCAAAATGGTGTAGTCTACCACAAAATTTGGTTTAACTTTATGGCAAAAAGCTAAATGGATGCAGGGGGGAGATACATGACTATGTCATAAATTCATTTTTTTAATGTCAGGATAAATATTTGTATGCACCTTAAAATAAGTTCAAAGTATCTGTACCACGATTTAAAATCTTGATATGCTGACAATTTATTTCTCTTGTCAACAATTATATAACGCAAACATAAAATTGACAAATGAAAATATGAAATGATTTCATTTGTTGTTTTTTTGGCACAATATTACTGAATGTTTTCTATAAATATTCAATACATTCATGAATCTTAAAGGTATGAGACAGAAACAAAATCGGCAGGTGTAATATTCCACTGTGCTATACAGTAGGCTACACATCCTGCCAACATATTACAATATATGAGAACATGAATAGAACACTTGCTAATGGCTACAATTTTGTCCATAGTTTCAAATTTTTGTTTTTTTCGTATGAGAGAATACAAAACTTGTATAGTTTTTTGTCAAGAAATGAGGACGTCTTTGAAGTAAAATGATTTAAAAAAGCAGTAAATGTTAAAACTACCCAACATGGTTTTAAACCCAATCAGTTTTCTTCAGGGTAAATTCAACGCCTGTAAATTCAAATTACAAACCATCTTGTATAAATGTAACTACAAAGCAAAAAAACTGTAAACGAAAAATAACCAATGCATACATCACGAATATAACAAAGAAAACATATTTGTGACATATTTCTGTATACTAGCATCCATTTGATTCACTTCAAGTTTACTGCACTTTAACTCAAATTAAAAATAAATAAAATGATAAGTTAGCAGAGCAGCATATAAGATAGCTAAATAAGAATTTGAAGCTAACAAGCATTGCATTTGTTTTCAACCCTCAACATTACAAAGCTAATAATTGATGTCTTCAATGCTCCTTGTTGTAAATTTCATAAAAGAATATTCCATCACAAGAAAATTTTTTTCTCTGTATTCCTGTGTATATTTCACTACCATACATTTCCGAAGTAGTGCATGAAGTATTAAACAATAAAAATCGACAAAACGTTTACAAGGCGGAGCAAAGTCATAATCCCAATTTTTTAAAATCGAAATATGTTTTGCTGATCTTAACTAAATCTACTGACAGATCTGAGGTAAGATATCAAAAGACCCAAAACTCTATTTTTTATCATACGAACAGAAAATAATAAATAAAAAACGTTTTACTTATCCAAGTATCTCTGACAAACCATGATTGTAGTATCTGCACACTTTCAAAAAACAACGATATTGTTGTATTCCTGCAATCATTTGTTTTTTATGTCTGTTCGTACCCTCTTGGTCATTCTCCCGCAGAACAACCCACCAAAGAAAATCATTCCGATTACAGCAAAGGTGACGACTATAAAGTAGTTTCGGGCTGGCGAATGAGCTACCTGAACATACAATTCCTGCATAGACTCTGGTGGCATAACCTACAAGTACAAATAATCAAAATCACAAAAGACTCCACAATTGCATTCACAAGTATATCAGTCAAAAATAAATGTAAACAAATAAATAAACAAAAATTCAGGGTGTTTATAAAAGAACACAGGCACGTATTTTCTGCATTTCACAGACACGTTTTTTTCTGCATTTACTGCATTTTCAACTGGAAGTAGGTGCAACTGTCCAATTTTGATGTTGACCTTGTGACCATTTACTTGTATGTTGACAACAGTCTTATAAAAACATGTTCAGATCTACTTCTAGCTGAGACAACAAACTGGTTCCGAATCCATATATTACTTATTCATAAATATTGGGATTATTATGCTAAAAACATGTAAGACCTACATACTCAGGTAGGTAATGTAAGTGGAGAAAGGTGACACACACCGACTGCCTAAGGTGTGTCATATACTGAATAAGAGAGATTCAGATGAGATTGAGAAAATGAGAGAGGGTAAGAAAATGAAAAACGTGTGAGATGTTACCAGCAGGGACGAAACTAAGGGGAGGGGAGTATAGGGGACGAAACACCCCTCCATTTTTTTCTGTCGGCAAAATCGGGATGGGTGTCGGCAAAATTCGGATACAGCAAAAAATATGCAACTGTCAGGAAATGCCAACAAAAACGAGTCTATTTGAAACACCAACAATCAAAATACCGACTGTTTAGAATTTTAACGTTAGTACCACAAATCAAAAACATAACTTATCCTTCATTAATCGGCAAATTAATGAGAATTTCTAAAATGACTATTATTGATTATTACAAACCGAAAGTTCAAAATTGAACTGTCGGTATTATGAAGTGTGAGTATTTTGAACTGTCGGTATTTTGATTGTCGGTATTATGATTGCTGGTATAACAACCGGGACCAAACAAAAACAATATGATGTTACATGTCAACAGGAATCTATTGGATACCAATCTCTCTGTATAAATATGTTTCGACAATGTAATCTGTTTATTTTTTGTGTATGTGAATTTTTATTAGCCTGTTGAAATGTTCATCTAGTGTATATTAAGCTAGATACATTCAGACAGTAGGTTTTAGGCAGTCATTTTCGATTTTCCCCAATCAAAACAGAGGCTGAATTTCAGTAGCCTATCTATATAGTATGCAGGGTGGTTCATTAATCGTGACACATCCAAATATCATAAAAACAAAGAATTTTAAAAACAAATGTGTCAGACAAACATTGTTGGTGTATAAGGGGCTGTTCAATGATGCTAGTTTTATTATACTTGAATCAAGAAAATCGCATTGTTACATGAGTCATGTTACACCGATACTCTTTAGCTACCAAGTCATAATGGAAAACAATAAAAGAAAATAAAAAATAAATTCCTTTACCTTACTATCAAGGTGCAAATTTAGAAAAGGTCCTGACGTTTCGCCAACAAAAGGCTTTTTCAAGGGAAAACGGACAAGAACACACAGATAACACAAGGGCACAAGCAGCACAAAAAAAAAAACGGTTAAAAATGAAACAAATCAAAAAACTAAAGCCCTCCACCCTGATTAAAGAAAATACCAACAGTCACACGCACACGTGCCTCATGCTCACGTTATTAAATCACAATCAACCACAACAATTAAACAACACGAACCACAAAAACAGACAAACATAAAAACACAGCCACAAAAAAGACTACAGATACTCCTCCATACAACATTCATCCATAACCTTTTCCCACACAAACTTACCCCACCCCTCTTCAAACTTCCATAATCTACCAATAGGTCTACCAACAGGAAACACAGCACAATCCGACAAGGTCGTCCTTTTTAGAGTTGTCAGTATAAACGGGAGTTCTCATAAGAAGCAAGAATATTAAGAAAACGGCCCAAATACTCAGAGGGAGGAGTGCTAGTTCTGGGAAGGGTACTGAGGTCAAGGATTAGAGAAATAGGGGAGAGGTGCGCTCAGGGATAGAAGAGAGGAAAAGAGGTGGGAAGGACCTCCGACCAGTGGGCTGGTCAGAAACTCTTGGCAGCGCGGATTCCAAGTGGACGAGAAGAGTAGCTCAAGTCTGACAAGGGAAGAGCAGGAGGGGGTAAAAATATGTAAATAGACAAGGTTAGAAGAGTGGGCACTGAGCCGCACTGTGTAGCTGTGCTTCCGTTCCTCGAGATAATGGCTAAAGAGCGAATCTCCACTGTCAGCGCACAGACTAAAGATGGATCTACTGCAAAAAAGCGCCAATTACTAGACAAATGCCGTCATGGTGGATACTACAGAGACAGGCTGTATAGGAAGAGCGAACAGAAGAAAAAACAATGGAGGCATAAGTAAGCCGGAAGCGCACAAGAGATCTATACAGCATAAGTAAAACCTGCCGGTCTGCTCCCCAGGAGTGATGGCTTAGAACAGTGGTCTCCAAACTTTTTTGAACACGTACCCCTAAGTTAGTAGAATCAAAAGCCATTCACCCCCTGATATATGTAAATGAGTTTATACGTGATTAGAGTTTATAACGAATCTCCATAATACGAGTTTATAAGAAATAAACTATTTGTAACAATAGTATATAAGAAATCTCCTATTGCTTGTGCATCACCATGGATAGCTTCGCGCACCCCAGTTTGAAGACCACTGGCTTGGAATATGAAAAAGGTCGAGGGCTCTTTGACAATACATGAGGAGTTGGTGGATATGAGGGAACAGAACGATGCCAGCAAAGGCAATGGTCAAAGAGTACCTATATGCTCAACTCTGAAATGTATGCATATATGATTTTCACCTATATTGGATTTCAATGTCCATAAAATTAATGATTTCGCCAGCAAATTAACCGTTGTTCTATAGAGAATTGGAAACGAGTATTTAAAATATCCAGCTCCTATCATTGTTTGTGAAGAGCGATAGCATGTTTTTGAAAGTACGTCTCAAGATAAAATGAATATCAGATGCCTGTAGAGACATATTCTTGTCAGGACTCCAAATCAGGGAACTGTTTTGGGATGAAAAGTTTGATAAAGAGCTGGATGAAGTTAGAAAAATCGCATAGCTGTCATTTAAGAGAATTATCAAGATTTCTTGGGAAATCACAGAACAGACAACTACTGTGATGTTGTAAAAGATCGACTAAATTCTTATCATGCACTGAACTGCAACATGAGTCTAAAAATCCACTTTTTGGACTCACACCTGACAGTCCCTCAAAATTTGGGGCAGGCAGTGATGAAGATGGCGAGAAGTTCCACCAGGACATTTCTGAAATGGAACACCGGTACCAAGAAAAGTGTTGTCCGTCCATGTTTGCAAACTATTGCTGGCCACTGATGAGGTCCAATATACGCAAAAAAATCATCTATGAAGAGTTGGGTTTGTGCATACTTTCAGTGTATCAAAAGCTCTATTTAAGATTATTTATTATTTATAAGATTTATTTTATTTATATAAGTAATGGATGCACTTGTTGCAAATCTTCATTGCTTGGCAACTTGTAAACCATACCAGATACAAAAATTCTAAAAACATATTCTAATTTCTGTCTGAAAAGTATTATGAAGTTCAGCTATTTTTGGTTATAGACCAAAAAAAATCTTTTTTGTTGACCAGTATCACGTTAAGCAAATTTTTGTGTGTGCAGAAGGTTTGTGTGTGTGGGTTCAGGAATGTAGCTTTTTCCCCCTTTGCTTCAGGGTCAGTCCCTTACTGATGAACCTTTGATAATGGTCAGTCCCCTTCTTGGTTAATGTGGAAGAAAAGGGTCAGCTCTCCCCTTTTTCCACTATGGGAAAGATAAAGATCACTCTCTTGGTGGCAGTGAGAGGGTGACCAAGCAAAAAGAACCATAGCTTCTTTCTGCCAGTCTTAGGACAGCTACCTCAAATTGTGAGTTACGTAAGTTAAAACGATATAAACGATATATAGTTAAAACTATATAAAACATACCTGCAAAGAATGTTGCAAAGCAACATGAGTTAAAACGATATAAAACAAACATAACAAAATAAAAACTTTCCCATCATTTTGACAGGCTGTATACTAGTTGTATGCATTGTTGGCTATATGTAATATGTAATATGCGAGTATATTATAACAAGAAAACTAACGTTGATGAAGAAATTAAGAAAGCATATTTGCCATCAGCGTACAAAAATACATTAAAAACAGCTATTTCTAGGCTTGGGCCAAAAATCTTGTTAATCAGTTCTCGTATAAGACCTCAAAAGCAACTAATTGGAGTAGGACTCACATCTAACTCTGACAAACACCTTATAACTTTTTATAGAAAATAACCATAATACAGAGTTGTAAATAAATTTTTGCAGCATACAGATCGGTGATTTAAGAAACCGTCAAAATCTTCAGAGTCAGAAACTCATGACCATGCGCTACATTGTCTTTGGTCCAAGGAGGATGGGGAAGTATTTCTGAACCCTATGTAGTTTAATAAAATAAGTTCTTGCACCACCCCACAAACTAACATCAATATATACCATCACATAGTAAACCTGCTACAAAACATTATTTGGAACCATGTCATGCAATCTATAACACTTGAGTCTCTTCAACAATGGTTTCATTACTAATAACAGATAACCAGGAAAAAGCACTATTTATTCATATATCAAGCCATTCCCATGCCTTAACCTCAGATGTAATCAATATGAAGATTTCCTGCTCTGGTGAAAATGATAAAAACAGGAGACGAACTTAATTTCTATAAACAACTCATATGTGATAGTATATCCTAACAATACTTATAAAAAAAAAATACTTATAAAAATATGTATTAAAAGAATATGTATATGTAACACCATACTTACTTGTGCTGCATGTTCAAACATTTTAATTCGTATTTTAAGTTTGGATGCACAGTCATCATGCAGACGCAGCTCTTTGGAATTGAGCGCTTCTATTAAGCAAGAAAGCTCTGCAAATAAATTTTTTGAACACTTACAACTGGTATTCAAACAGCTGCATTTACAAATTCGAGCTACAGCAACAACAAAGATGACAACAAACAACAAACATTTGTACTTCCAATAGAGTTAAAAACTTAACATAAGAATAAAGTTATATAAAAACTTTTTTAAAAAAAATTAGAGTACTCACGTTGGCCATCTGCTGGTGGAATGTTATAACAATAATGTTTAAGATCCAAGGAGCATGCATTGTACAATATAGGATCTGCATTGATGTCACTTTTAGTTTGTTGTACTAACTTGGCCACTTGCTGAAATTGAAAATTGTACACCATATTAGTGTGATGTTTTTTTCATTTGCAGTGTACTGTAACTGTAAACATCATTACCAATTACTGGTTGTAATTTACTAATTATTTAAAATTATTAAAGTAAATTATAACTCAAGGCTTCAGAGCGAGACATGCACAAAAGTCATTGAATAGTTTATGATAAAACCAAATAGAGAGAAAATACATGTGTAATAAAATACAGTAGTTATAAAGTTGTAGTAGGTTCAGTAGTTTAATAACAATACACTGAAATGTCAAAAATTTCTGTATTTATAATTATCATTAATACATTAACTTACCATCTTGCAGTCTTCATTTTCTATTTTATTTATTTGAAACTTCAATTTCAAACATTCTTCTACTTTGCCTCTTCCATTATCATCTTCATCCTGGCATAACTTGTTTATCTACAAGTGCATTTCCCAATGAAATTCAATCCACATCACCATAACAGTTCACATTACTCAACCATTTAATGGACAGAGTAATTCAATAATGTAATAATCACGAAAAATTAAATACAAAACAAAACCACTTACATCTTCTTTGCACACTCTTGATAGAATAGGATCTTGTCTAAAATCTAACTGAGAATCTTTAATAATTTTAGCAATTTGTACACGGCAATCCCCATTCAACTTGTGTCCTCGGAACTTGTCTTTTAAACACTCTATCACCTAAAAAGGCATGAACCAACAATTTTAACTAAAATAAATTACATCACTGAAATGTATCAAATAGCTGAACACTCACTTTGCCTTCATAAAATGGAAACCCATCTTTCGGTTCCATGCTTAGAACTGTGCTGCAATAGCGTCGAAGATCCACTTTGCAAGCTCTTCTCAACACAGGATTTAACCTGTAATCACTGTTTTGCTGCGCAATCCTCCGCAATACCACGGAACGACATTTATCATCAAACTCATTGACATCCCTGTTTGCCTTAATAGATAATACAAAAGTTATTGAGTTTTGTTAAGTCTCACTAAAACAAGATTCAATATTTTCCTCCTTGAATAACCATAGCCTTAGTTAGGTTACAAAAGATCAAGACAATAAAACTGCAATAATATTAATATGCATAATCAATCCTTACACGTAAACAATTCAGGACATTGGTCATATCCACTTCACTGCAGTACAACTTGATCATTCTTTTGCATGCAGTCATTAATGTGTAATCAACACGATTGTCGAGCATTTCATCATGTTCTCGATTAAATATCTTCAAGTGGCATGTAGAAGAAAGATAACGCCAGTTGTTTTTCAAACATTCAATCACCTAGTAAAATAATGAAAAAATTTACATTTCTAGGAGGTGGTTCACCATGAAAAATTAACAGATTCATGAATAAATCATCCATGATAGTGTCTTTCTGTCTAATACAAGAAGCTACCCAAAGATTCCGGTTGCAGTAGGTCCTTTCACTGCTAGGTATGGCTAGCAGATACTTTGTGAATCAGTGTGCCAAGAAATGTTGTCATGCTATGACAACAAAAGATAATAATCAGCAGGGCCGGATTTCCCATTAGGCCCTATAGGCCCGGGCCTAGGGCAGCAATATTTTAGGGGCGGCAGGGATGGCATAAAAAATTAAAATTATACATCTAAGTGTACAAATGTCGACTTTTAATAATAACCGAAAAGATGGTTAAATATTTTTTGCACTTACACAAAACTTTTTATCTTGTATTTTCAATGATACGTTGAATTTTGGCAAGAGGGGGGGGGGCAGCATTCAGTGTGGGCCTATAGGCGAAAAATACTAAATCTGGCCCTGATAATCAGAGTTTACAAAGTTTCAAAAGTCCCCATTCTTGAGTGTTTTTATAGAAGAACAGTTGGTTTCTCCACCATCACAACATGCCCACACATCGTTCGACTTCCTGTGATTTCCCCCCCCCCCATTCGCCTGACTTCTCCCCTGCGATTTTTCTTATTCCCTGAAGATGGTTGAAACGGCATTATTTTGACACCACTGAAGAGGTTGATACTTTGAGGGCACTGACTGGCCTTAAAGCTATGTCATTTAGCCCTCAGACTTTATTGAAATCAGAAATACAAAAATGATGATGAATGAGGATGATAAAGAAGGAAGAGGGTTTTATGACGGAGAAAACCCAGAAGGGTCTGCCCCCATGGTGTCAGACCCAAAACTGAATCCAAACAAAGTAATTTTTTATGGTCAAAATCCTGAAACTTTTGGGTAGCACCAATTCTTGTAAATTCAATATACAGGGTGTTCCTAATGTTACTATCAATAATAGTGGTCCAATACATCCAATTTACACCTCCTGTCCCCACAGGGTGTTCTTAATGTCACTAACTACTTTGTGTTGTGACATATGAGCAAAATAAAATTACATAAGAGATCTGCCTAGTCACAAATGTGACTAATAAGTCAAGAGTAAAAACTTTAGAGTAAAAATATATACTGTATAAAAATATAGAAAATGTTGAAATTGTAAATACTGGTAAAAAAACAAACTACTGGTCAATGGTCAATACAAAAAATACAACTCCAACAGTGTCAACCCAGTTGACACTGTCTCCTACACACACACACACACAATGTATTTTCACACTAATAACCCATGATCATAAATTTATTCTCTTTAAAACAATTCCCCATGCAAGAAAAACCTATGAATGGACCAATGCACGCATGGACTGAAAGATACTTTTTGGCCTTTTTAGTAATAGTAAATTCTACATATGCACCTACTGAACCATTGGTGTCTTTAGTCTTTATAAACCTCCAACTGGTCACTTGACCATGAAGCACATTTTATACAAGCAATTCAAGGCATTAAAAAAAAGTATAAAAAATTGTAGCACAGTATAAATAACCATATTTTGTATAATTATTTGCATATAATAAATAGTGTCCTTGATTAACATAAAATTGGAACATTAATTCACTTTAGTTTGCCAAATGGACAATAACTTAAGAAACATCCGGAATGAAAAGTTTGAAAATAAATAACACATTTATCTGGAAAATGACAATTACCTTTCCTTCTCCAGGCTGTATGTTTTTGCAGAATTGTTTACGATCATCAACACAAGCTTCAGCTAATATTGGATCCAATGTGATATCTTCATTCTAAACAAAAATTATGATCTAGTTATTAGATCATAAACGTTCCCAAGACTTGACATATTCTCTAGTTGTATGAGCAAAAAATGTATGCATTTTCAGATAAAAGATACATTCACAGGCTTGTTAGTGTCCAAGCCTGTGAAATTTAACAATTTAAAATTTAACATGTGACAATTACTATGCAAAAATGAAAATGTACTGTCAAATGTGAAGAAAATAAAGCACAAAAAACTAAAAAAACCATCTCTTAAAAAAATATATTAAAAAAGATTTGAGCTTGTAAATCAACGGTCGACTGTAGCTCCAAGTCAAAATAAAATTCATGCCAACACTACTTATTTGTTCCACAATGAAGTGATTACTTAAAACTGACAATATATGTAGAGTCAAGAAACATACAAGCTTTCTACAAATTTTAATTGCAATTTTAATTATCAAATTTTGAAAAAACACCAACTCTGTTAATTTCTGAACTGTCAAGAAATAGCTTGAGAAACCATACAGCAAAAGAGTGAATGTTATCCAAACCCACCAATAATCTTTTATTAATCATGCCATTGAAATAACAAAAGAATTCTCACCCTTTGAAGTAATTCTATTCGCAGTTGTTGCCTACATTCTTTTCCAACTCGCTGTGGTTTTTCTAAAAGCGTATCATTTCGAACCATCCCACTTAAGCACTGTACTACTTCCGCTCTAACAAAATAAATTAAAATTAAAATTAAATCATAAAGTACATTAAATTCAATAAACCATATGAAATCTTTGGCTATTATATGTTGTATAGTTAAAAGTTAGTCGTATACAGAAGAAACATCTAGAGGCTATTTCACGCAAGCATTAAATATTGAATTATAAACACAGCATTAAAAACATGCTTTCGCAAGCTTATGATTTCGAAAGCATATTCTGAAAGTCGATCTTTCACTGCAATATTAAAAGAAAAAACAATAGATCCACTAAAAAAGTTAATAGATAGTAAGATGTAATGTATGTACATCTTTAAATTCTCCAATGCACAGAATCTGTATATGTAAATGCTAGCAGTTAAGCAGCCTTTAGACATAAAAACATTAAAAGTGACTTATCAACTACACTAGCGTTTAACAACACATGGTTACAATTTTATATCATAAACTTAGAAAATAATACTTACTTAGAACGTATATTCTTACAATGGGTCATCACTTCATTTTTACATGCATCTTTGAATTTAAAGCTAAACCGGTAATCTTTCAAAGAGATCTGAAACAAATGAGAATTGATGTTGCTTAAATCCACTGATAAATATGAGGTGCGACAATTTTAATTCCCAGAATGCCTGCGCAGTATCGCTTGTGTAACAATGTGGGCATATGCTCACGCCTATGAATGTTTAGACATGTTTTAACTAGTGCATGCTAAAACCATAAACCAATACAGCCATTAGTAAGTGAGCTGAGGCAAAAGCAATACAAGTGTGTAAAAGGGTTTTGGCATAAAAATGAGTGAAAAACATTTAGAGCAGCACACTCTGCAAGCCATGATGTGAAGAGTCCATGGCTGCCCGGCTAAGAAATCAATTACAGTACCATAATTAATCGATCATGCACTCTATTCACCTGACTTAGCCCCTTAGGATTTCTGGCATTTCCCCAAAATACAATGACCAAGATTTCAGACATGTTTTACATCCAACGTAACACGACAAACACATTCAAGGGTATTTCAGAAACAGAGTTCCAGAAGTTTTTCCAGCGTTATACTTTGAAAATGACATTAACCGTTAGTGCATAGGTGTGTGCATATTTTTTCTACAGAAGCATTTTTTCAATTAAATTGTCACACCTGGTATGTAGGGCTGCTTGAGAAAATATCGCAATACTATCCTAATGCTACAGGGTCACCACCCTGAGATGTCAATATTTGGAAAATCCACTATTTTTCCATATCATTATTATTTACACAAAATCCACCATAAATATATGTTGTTATGTTTGGTGGAACGGACGAAAAACCTCAAAATGTTAATGTAAGAATTTTATAGTGGGTGTCAAGAGCTGTAGTGGAGATGCAGTCATTTTCAAAATGAATGGTGACTCCAAGCAACCGAGTACAGATTGTAGTGGTATGCAGAAACAAATGCAGGTCATAGGGGGAGGGGATGTTGCTGAACACATAGCAAAAGTTAGACTTTACCCTAAACATTTCACATGCCACCATAGGCATTCATGTGAATGTTCACTGAAGACATACCGGGTAGTTTGTTTTATGAAACTTTTATAAGTTCACTATCATTTCCATATTTGAATTGTCTGAAGCCAAACAAACTAACCAACATTTTTTCATATTTTGAGCAAATTGAGAAAATAATAAACATTTTAATAGACTCTTGCAAATAAACCCTTTGGCTATTTTCTCTCAAGTGACTTTTACGTCAACAAAAAATGTTAGGCCGAGCGCAAACGTGGTAACATTCTGGAAACATGTTGCCGGTGAAAAATACCCCTGGCCAGTAAATGCCCCGAAGGTAGAAACATTTTGTAGCAAGTTCGTGGTGTGGTCATAAATGACAAGCATACTTATTAAATGACGTCACTAACTTTACTTTAAATCGACCAATCCGAATTCAGCAACACGAGTGGAGCGATTAGCCTATTTCAGTTGTAAACACAACACAAGTTTCATAAATTTAATTTAAGCCACTTAAATTTGTTTACGAGTGC
>JAQIWH010002662.1:0-23418 GCA_034695005.1 Cryptops parisi | reverse complement strand
GTTGAAGACATCATCGGGTGCGAGCGCGAGTTTGCACTACCCACTTTGGATTTAATAAACTTTCGGTTGAACCCATGCTTTTTTGATTGTCGTCGTTTTAATTGTTTAATTGTAAAACGATCGCGAGCGAAGCCGCGGCGGATACCGCTAGTTACAGAATAAGCTAAGAAACCTCGTTTGCTTCCTCTGGAATAATACTTGTAGCTTTTTTCTCCCACACTATACCTTCCCTTCTTCTATAAAATAAACTCGTCTTTGGCCCGGTAATCTTCAACGACCAGCGATAAATCTTAACAGAAATTCATTGTGATATTGTGTTTGACTGAAAAAAAGTTCAAAATTTTTTTGGACCTTGTCGGTTTTGGGTCCTCTAGTCTCTGGAAGCTTCGCAATAGCTAAAACCTGACGCGTTCTTTTAGTGTTGTTACTTGCTTGTATTTTGTTATAGATTTATTTGCAGGTTAAGTTAGAAAAAAAAAACAAATCATAATTTGAATACGTTTTTGCTTTTCCTTCTCTAACGCGGTCTAACCTACAAAATAAACTCATAGCCAAGTACTGGACAACACAATATTGTGTTGTACAACAATCCTACAACAGCTTTTCTGCGAGTCGCACACGTTATTTAGTGAAGTTATTTTACTTCATAATTGTTATGCATTTTCAAATTTGTATTTAAATTAACCATGTAGCAACTAAACAAACTCCACTGCGTAGTACGAGTGACTTGTAGCAAAGCTGGTGTAGGGGCAGCGTGCCGTTTATTTTCTGTTGTTATATCAATTTTTATTTCGGTTGCATTGTTAAAAATAAATAAAATAAAAGTAAATTCTGATTAAATGAGATCGTGGTTACAACTAAATGTGACTTAATAAAATTTAACAAAATTGATTTTAAGGTCAATGAAACTAGCATTGTTAGAAAAGCCCCCTCATCCACAAACAATATTTGCCAGACACATTTGTTTGTCACACATGCTTTGTTTTCATAATATTTGATTGTTTCACGACAAAAAACTCATCCTGTATATTAAAAAAAAAAACTTTCTTTTTTATTAAAACGTACCGTTGAATTAAACCTAATGTGCTCATTAATTTCCAGTAACGTCCGGAAAACTGACTTTGATTCAAAAAACGCGTTTTTTTGATTTGTTTTCACATTTTTCAACTCACTATCCTGACTTCACTTTCCCCTGGTCGGAACCTGCTGTTACTATTTGGAAAGAAGACTTGTTCTTCTGAAAAGTGTAACAAGATATCAGAAAAACCTTGTGTTTAGACACAACCTTTTATTATCCACCTCGCTACAAAAAGAAGGAAAGTGTTAGAGGGATGATCCTATCTGCAGTGGTAAACGTGTTAAGTTCATATTCAGATGGGTGTTAAGTTCAACTATCCATTTGGCAATCAGTTCAGTGGTCTTTTTCCCCCTCTCATGCAGAAGTAAATCACTAAACACTACCAGAAAAAAATTCCGCCTTTCACATGCAAATTCTGTGATAATTACGCGACATCAAGTCTTCAAAATTCAATAGACTGAAATATGTCGCGGACTATGTCCGTATGTCAAATTTCATCTTTCTAGAATATCGGAAAGTGGGTTAAAATTGACCGCAAAAACGTTTGATGCATGCAAACAAAGCTACAACGAACAGGTCAAGTTAAATGAAAGGTTGTAATAAAAACAAAACAAAAAGACGCGTTTCTGGATAAACTTGGTAATTTTCAAATACATTGGCATTAAACCCGAAAGAGTACCGATTGTTGTTTTAACATTTTACAATGAATTTCTGCTATAAAATATTTATAGCATTTATAGCATTTATAACATTTTACAAATAATTTCTGTTATAGGAATTATCACATGCTCTATCCTTCACGTTTCCTTCCTTACGCAGCACCCCCTGGCAAATCTCCTGCCAACTACAGGTCTACAAACTCGTTCCCAATTTTCATTCGCAAAAATCCACATTTGTTAAGAGTTTATGTGCACCTATTCTTTGTGATTTTTTTTTTAATTGCAATATTTTAATTTGTGTGTATATAACAAAATGAAAATATTTGTCTCTGTAGGTTACAAACGATACGGCTAGTTGGCGAACATACTCTAAGTGTAGAAACAAACAGCGCTATTCAAATCGCTATTGAACAGTATTGTAGCAATTTTAAGACACTCGCCATCTATCGGTATACAGTTTGCGGTGGATTTGAAGCTCTCACAATGATTCTCGCTAGTGTAATGATGAAGACAAAGTAAACTCAAAATTTAAACCACATTTGACTGAAAATGTACGAGTACAAGTATGCATCACACATGTCATATATTTTAGCAATTATCCTGAATATTTCATGTGTTAAATGGTTTTATCTTTCAGGGCATCACCAACCGTCAACCAGGAAAAGAAAGTTGGTGCTTTCTAGCGTACAGTTTCTTTATAGAGTTTGGCGTTGTATAACTTTGTTAAGCTAACCTGCCATATTGGCTTGCATTTGCATAGTGTTTGTAGTCATCGTCTAAGTATTAAAAAGAAAAATTATATACATCATTTTGTAGACTATAGATTGATTTTTACGTTTTTACTGCATTGTATATAATTTAAGCATTGTATATAATTTAATTATAATTTTACAATTCAACGAATGACAACAGCGCACATAATCGGTGATTATTCAATAAAACATTTTTAGTTGTTTTTTGTTTTTTACCTTAGCGGTAAAATTATTTGTACCAATATTATAAAAATAATTACTGACAATCTAGTAAAGACATCGTTGCTTTACTTGCTGCCTTTAAAATTTAATGAACGCGTCTCTTAAATTTTAATATTTTTCTGAAACAACACTAGAATTTTACTTATTGCAATTGATAATAATCATTGAAAACATTTCACTTTTTCTAAATTTCAACGTCTTTAGAAAAAGCATTCCCTTATTTATTTATTTATTTTACTTATGTACTTCCCCCTATAAGATATGATCGTTGAACCACACGTAAGCCTACACGGTTTTTCTCATTTTGATATAATGCGGATTGCCCATCTACCGCTGTCTTTGTTCTGTATCTATAAAATGCTAGAACTCGAGAAAGCTCCGCCCGATTGATGTTTCACGTGCACTGCACTGTTGTATAACAGAAAAGCCAATCTGGGCAGCAACGCTTTACCTTCAGAAACTTTCAATCGAGAAACGAACTAAAGAAAAATTGTTTAAAAAAACATTAATCCGAATAATAAGTTAACTTTCACGTACATAATCATTTAATACAAAATAAATAATTTTGTCATATTTTAATTATATTAATATATAACAATCTGATTTCGAATGATACAAAATGAACGTGATTTAAAACAAAATATAGTTTTTGTGTATTGAAATTTTTAAAGTTTAACAATGATATTTAATTATATTTTTATGAAACGTTGAATAATTGCATTTGCTACTGTCCCATCTAGGCTTGTTTTCATACTATAATGTCGTGAACTTGGTGACGTATTGCTAGATGAGCAATTCAAAAACGAGCATAAGAGGTTTTTTTAAACATAATACCAATTTTCGTATGATCAGCAATATTTTGCATCGTCTACTCTTACGCGATGTAAACAAATCTTTTTATTTTTTAATTTGATAATGTTTTTTTGGCTTGAGCATCATTCATGATGACATTCATAAAGCTACGTTTATTATACGATGAACGTTTTCTGAACTTATATTTTAACAAGATACAAACTTTTGTGTTTATGGTTTGCACAATTTTTCCCACCGTACGCAGTCTACCTGTCACGTGGTCCATACGGGCTGCGTTTACGTTGGACGCTTTTTCGCTAACAACGCTCATAAACGTGCAAAGATAGTCGATAAGTCTGTTTAATTTACATAGTATCTACATTGGTTATTGACTATCTTTGCACGTTTATGAGCGTTGTTAGCGAAAAAGCGTCCAACGTGAACCTAGTCACGATAACATAGCATAATTTTAATAGCGTTGTCATGACAATGCCATCAACAAATGGCGGTCTCAGTTTGAACGCATAGTGAAGTAGCTGTATGATTTTACAAAAACTTTTTCCATATAATTTAATTTTGAAAGCGAAATGGATGGTCGACAGAGTAAAGCATCTAAAGTATCAAGTGCAGACAGCACCACGATTATGAAAACGGAATCTGAATCTTCACAACAGTTGGATAAAGATACAGTAGAAGGGAAAATAGCCTCATCGAAGTGGTAACAGCAACCATTTGAAACTCGTATAATAAACTTTTATATTAATAATGAAAAATAACTTTTAAATAGGTCACATAAAATTATATGTAAAGCTAATATAAAAATATGTAGGGGATACAAAAAGTAGTTTTAATAAATATTTTTAAACTAATTTTAAATATATATTCTATTTTAAACATAATAATTTTATATTATTTTTTATAAATGATTAAATTACGTATTGCTTAAGTAAAAGCTCAGCGAAGAGAATGCGCCAAAAAATACACCTAACTGAACTTGTTGGTGAACCTAGAGTTGCCTGTACTAATTTTCAGGCATTTCAACACAGGCAGCGTTTAATTGAAGAGGAAGAAAATGACTTAAACGTTACACGAGTAGTTGAAAACATCATCAATATCATTCTGGACAAATGTGCAAAGCTGTCGATTCGGAAAAGATTGTATGGTTATACAGTAGACAGGATAGAGGAGAAAATCCAGGATATTTTTCAGGTTCTGTATACACTTATACAGAACCTCATTAATAGCCATATCTACTAATAACCACTGTCATTTTTTATATCAATACACTTTTCTGATCTAGTACCTGTCACTAACTCAAAGAACAACGTCAAATCCCAGATGGGAACGAATGAAAAGTTCACACATGGAAGAAGCAGGTTGTTGTTCTCAACGTTTAAAAACTATACATTCACAAATGGATCGGCTTAAACCATACTGAACTAAGTCAAAAACCTTTAATTTGTAAAAGTTTATTATTTTATGTAAAAGTTGTGATTCTATGTATAGTTTGTCCATAGGGTTGCATGCCATTCCAATTAAGTCATAGTGCCTACTCACAGTCTGATTGGTCCAGCTATATAATTCTTTAGCCCATTTTACACGTCAAATTTTTTCAATCAAATTCCGTTGCTTCCAACTTGTTTGCTGACGTCAAACACACACGTCTCGGCACGTTTTCATGCTTTCAGTCAAACAATGAAACACATCGGAATGTGTGCACGACATCACAAAAAGTTGGCATCAGTGGAGTTTGATTGAAAAAGTTTGACGTGAACAAAATTTGACCATAAAAAAAAATTATAACAAATGCATGAGCTAAGGTGTAAAATGAGCTTAGCCTAGATTAGATCATGGCTTAGTCTTAATGGCCTCATTTCATGCATTACACTCAAAAACTGTAAAAAAAATGAGTTAGTTCGCTATGGTTTAACACAATCAAAAAATACGGTACTAAATATGTGTAAAGTTGATTGACAACTGGTTATACTGAGCAAAAGAAAACTATCTACCTGTTATTATTCTGAGTGTTCTGACAATAATCTTGTTCCCATAGACGAACCAGCAATGGTGTTTGCCGACTCGCTGTGTGTTGGCCATGATACTTCGCATTACAGCTCGACACGGTTGTCAACATTTTCTACAAGCTCCAGCGTATTGATAAGCAAAAGCACAGATACTTTCTCCAACTGTGACTATGAATACTCGTCGTTATCTCCTGAAACGCTCAAGATGATCCAGAGCAACATTGGAGGGAAAAGACGATTGAAAAGCACGTCGTCAATGACCGGAATGGAGATACCCGTGCAAATGACGAGCAAGCTTCGGCGGGATTCTGTTTGGCCTAAATCGCCCGAAAAGATTCCTCTTCTTCACACTCTTGAAGTGTCCATTGAAGAAGAAAGAAAGCTGTAAGTATAATGTAATATATGTGGTAGTTAAGTTAGTACGTTTTGATGAAAAGTGGTCAAATAACAAAGAAAATCAGTACGGTAGTTTAAGATTTGTGAAAATGAACATATACTTTTTTCGGTTTGTTCACCGATTAAAAACAAACCAAAAAACTTGATTTTTCAGAAGCTTACGATCTACAACTTCTTCCCACCACACAGAAGAATCTGTGAAAATTACAGAAGTAAATACAGGCAACTCTCTGTTTACGAACATTTGATGTACAGTTATTCATTATAACAAACGTCACAGTTCAGGCCGGAATGTTGTTAATTAAACAACAACAATAATAATAATTAAATAAAAATATATTATAAACTTTTTTTGTGAATCCTCTTTGATCAGGTTAAAAAGAAGAAAAAGTCCATGCCAAAGGACATTTCGAAAATTCAACTCCTCAAAGTGGACGCTCCACGAAGCGCATTGTCTGTACACGCATTGCGAAGAAAGTATAGTACTACTCCAACTATTGCTTCACGAAGACCATCAGTAAGATTCAATTATCAGCTTTTTTCTCCTTTTTCATAACAACACAGTAGTTCCTTTTGGTTAATAACGTTGAACCATTCATATCTTGTTTTAGCAGTTTCGAAAACCAACTCCCTCCGCATCGAGTGGCTTAGGAAAAGAATTTGAACGCATCGATTTGAATCATCTGCCAGTCAGTAGGTAATGTATGTTGAAACAATCTAAACAGGAATCGTAATCATGATACAAGGTGCCCGCCATGGGATGGCAATATTTTAATCACATACAGCTTGAAAGTTAATATGTACATGACCATATATAAAATATAGAAATGTCATTAGGAGAGCAAACCTACCTGAATTTCATTGAAAAAATGACCAGTGGGTGTCTTTAATTTGAAATTTTGTCCTAGTGTTTATTTTTACTTGTAAACACCATTCAACTCAAATAGGGTGAAAACAAGTTACATGATTAAAGATGCCGACGTGGGCAAAGAAGGGATGACTACCACTGGAAAACGGTCACCGTTTCCATCCAAAAAAAGTAGTCTCCTTGTCACTGGTAAGTACGACGTGAAGGAATTAGAAAATGGTCACTAAAAATAATATTGATACATGTGCTTTCTTCAAGTACCCATGGACACCAAAGATGCAGAAGATCGAATGAAAACCTTTTCCGTGCAAAAGACCATCATGACAATGCCACCCTTGGTAAGTCACTCTATTTGGCTTTAACCACTTTACAGGGTGTGTTCCTAAAAGGTGTAGTCAAATTTTAACCACAATTACTTATGCATCGAAACAAAGTGAAGAATCCATATAAATAGGGGTAAAGAAATGCATACTCGTTTGAATACCTACAGCGAATGGGACACAATTATGCAGCGCAGAATATGAGATGCTTTCAAGAAATTTATTGAAAGTCTTGTATTGCACGAGGCCTAAGTGACTTCACCTTGTACTATCTCAGAAGGGAAGCAATTCCAGACCCACGTTTATGTTTTTTTGGGGTGCGTTGATGTGTAGCATCTCGTGGTCAAAATTGGACTGAACTTTCAAGAACACACTGTATTTCACATAACCAGCGAGTTAATAGTATTTAAACAAAAGTAAAATACCATTTACACGATGTAATCGTTTAACATCTGTCAATTTATTGGAATACATTTTTAGCAGTGGAAAAATAAGTCCATGAAATGTTAGAAAAACAATGCAATTCAGTATTGAAACAATTTCAATACCGCTCCAGTATATTCAATACGCCAATGATATGGAATTAAGATTTCAGATCGCCTTAACAAAAAAAACAGGAAAAAGAAAACCACAATTTTTTTCTTAACTAATTGGTTAAGCTTTCATAGTTTTAAACCAAATTCTTAGTGAAAATTTAAAGTAATTAAAATAGCAAAACTATTAGTGAATTGAAACGTAAATCAAAGCTGGTAAACGGAGCGAAATTCATGTCGAGATGAAATTTTTATTTTGCAGATGGACAACATTCGTTCGTTAACAGAGGGCGTTACTATCAATCAAGAAGGCCGCAGAAGAGGTTCTACACCAGTGGTAACAACAATAGGGCTACGTTCACAGACGCTTTTTTGCTAAAAACGCTCATAGACATCCAAAGATAGTCGATAAGTCTAATTTACATAGAACCTATATTGGTTAACAACAATATTTGGACGTTTATTAGTGTTTTTTTAGCGAAAAAAACGTCCAACGTGAACGTAGCCTATGTGAAATAATTATCGTGTGATATTTAAAAGATAACTGTTATTGAGCGTGTTTGGTGATTCAAAATAGTCGGTAGTGGTTGAAGAAGAAGATAAACTACAGCTCAAACCATTGCAAGCGCATCGTGTGCCACCGAGATTTGAAATATCACAACTACTGGACCCTGCAAGGCCTCCTACTGTACACAGGCCAATCAAATTGTAGATAGGTTTTTCTCACAATTATATGTTAATAAATGTCACTTGCAGTAAAAGTTTAATACAAAATAGTTGTTATATAAAAAAGTGTGTCTAACTGTAAAATCGTACCTTGTACAAAATATCTCAACATCTAACCCAAGCCTGATGTAATTAGTTATTGCTCATGTACAAAGTGGCAAAATATCTATGTTACAGTATGATTACAAAATTTACATAAAAGGTGTTAACTATTTACAGTTTAAACTACTTACTACTAGAATGTCTCTTTGAAATAAAAATCTGTTAATGGTGGAATTGGATGCATTTCTTCACTATTCCATCGATCAATTTGATACTAGGGGGCAGAGTGAGCAAAAGTTTTTTTCAGCGTATTTTCATTTTATAATTGTTTGAAATTTACGTAACAAATGTTTTTTGATGACAAAATTTATAATACGCCAAAGCAAAAGTATTTTCGTTTCTGAATAAATGCAATTCGAATTTTCAATGCCTTGAAACAAAGCCTCAAAGGATCGCAAACGCATTATTGCTTTACACAATAGTTTCAAGTTCACATTGTTTTTAACTAGTAAAACATTCCGAAGACCATGCGATTTTTGGTGAGGCAATTCGTGGATAACTTCAACTTCCACTTCTTGCTTTAAAAACTGGTTAGCAAAAAAAAGCTGACTTCAGTTGTCCACCAATTTTTTGAATTACCACACCAAAAATTGTGAGACGAGTAGCGTTAATGTTCGGAATGTACAAATGTTTTTCGTATCAAAAATAGGAAACCTGATTTTATAAGAAAAATTTGAGAATTGTATCCAAAAAAAAAAAATATTCTATCTAGTAGAAAAGAATTTATAGACATTGGTCGATGATGTAAACAATCAAAATACTTCACTAACCAACAAAACACATGAACCCAAATGCACTTGAAAATAACGGAAATTTTGTGATCTCCATATTTGTACTAATTGTGTAGGCAAACATTTTAAATTAACTCTTCACTTTTTTAAAATAAACGAGGAAATGTTATTCCATCATAAAATTAATCGGTATTGACAAAAAAATTTAAATAAGCTAATTACATCACTGATAATTTAGTTAACCAAAAAGAAAATAAAAATCTCTACCTATGTATATTATGAAACTCAAGAAACTCTGTTAATCATTTTCAAAAGGACTGAAAAAAATTCTACTATTTTAAAAAACCGTCCATTCTACAATATATACATGAAATCATAAAAACAAACGTAAGCTTCTAATAAATTAATCAACATACAGAGGTTACGTTAATCTACATACACAAAATGTCCATTTATATTTTCTACAAAATGTTTCATTTTGTGTATGTATATTCTCATCCACTACTCAAATATGACTAGAAGAATGTTACAAAAAGTTATGACAACTCGATGAATGCCTGCAAAATGACACGTATAAATGTTAACCAAAAAATCATCTTAACATAACTAGAGTTAGCGTCGCAATACAAATAAAAAATCATCACAAACAAACTCAGCTGTTAACACACGTGGCTTTTCCGATTCTCTTGCATCTGGAATTCCACCATTTTTTGTTGCATTCGTCTTCTCAAATCTCGATATCTGCAATTAAAGACACTTCATTAATGAGAACACCGAGTCTTGAGTTACAAATGGACTGGGGATGTTAATCAAATTGGAACTTGGAAGTTTTCTTTGATTTGTAACCAACATCAATTAATGTCAAAATTAATAATTGATGCTTTGAGCTTGTGCATCATCTAAAGTCGAGACCACCAGAATATTTTAATACGGGCATACCTCGACTTTCATCACATTAAAAATTTATACCAAAATTTTCAAAGTTCGTTGTTTTGTTGTCCCATAGCGACACCACCGAGCACCGTCATTGTGGTATTTTTTGTTTCACTTTCAATTTAACCAATTGAATCTGATTATAATTCACATTTTAGTTATGCTAACATTAGTATGAAATTTTAGTTATGCTAATATTATGAAATTTTAGTTATGCTAACATTATTATGAAAACATGCGAACAATAGTAGAGTTCATTTTATTTAACTTCCGTAAGTTTACATTTGGTTCATTTTATTTAACTTTGGTAAGTTTATATTTGTTTATTCAAGTGTTGCACCATGGCTTATCAAATAACTATTTGATAAGCCATGGTTGCACATATTCGCAAGTGTTATGTAGTTAACTATTCACGTTTTTTCACAGCTCTAATGCTAAACAAAGTCGATGCTTCGACTTTCGTCGATGCCCTGGTCCCAACTGCGACGAAAGAGTGAGGTATGCCTGTACCGGAACTTACTTCTGTTTGACTTTTCGTACTTCTCTTTCTTCTTCCTCGTGAAATCTATGCAAAATGGCTCTTAATTCAGGGTCGCTGAAATTCAGAAACTGAGCAACCTGGATGAAAAAAAAGTGTTTTTTAAATAAAAAAAAACTAGTCACGATAAATATACTGAATTCCCAATTAATTCAATACGACATTACAGCACTAGATATTTCGTTGGTTTTGTTCTTGTCCATGATAAATACTTTAGCAACGTCTTCGTGAGGGCCTAAAACCACTCGCACAAGAAGCGGATATTCGTGGTCTAGAATTCGACGAGTTTCTTCACATTGTAATAAAAACAAAAACAAACAACAAAACAAGTTGATACATCTACAAGATGAAGGCCTCGGTGCAGCAACCGGTCAGCTCCACTTTTTGCTGAAAATCGTTCTTTTCAATGGATGTAAATGTTTCAAAATTCTGCATTTGGTGTAAGAAACGAACTAATGAGATAATAGATACCCAGACAAGGAGAAAATATCATAGAAGGCGCTGACAATCATTGTTGTGTGCATAAGCCAAGTTAGCCTTATAGCTGTCCAGCTGTTCTTTATTATTTGTTGTGTACTGATTTTAGAACAAACAAACTCCATTGCACATTTAGAACATCTAATAGGCAATGTTTGCATATTAGATGTGAGCCTATTTGCAATGCGAATATATCTATTTTCTGTGAAAGTAAGTATATTACCAGTGAAGTATTATTGGTCAAAAAATGTATTAACAAAGTGATCTGTACATATCTAAATGATTTGAAGGCATGCCCAGAATAACTTTGTATGTTACAAAAATTCAATATTGAGATTATTACGAAAAACCGTTACTCATACATGGGCCTAGCTAGTGCGGCCAATAAACATAACTCATACCTATCTACATACATATATCAATTGCTCACCTAATATTTACATATCAATGTTTTGCTGTATACTTCTTTTGCCATTTACTCAAAACTACAAATAGTTACATGCAACGTTATTCTGGTCAAGCTTTCATTTTATTTTAAATATATTGCATATTCTACTGTTTAAAACGCTTTTTTGTTGATACTGTAAGGTTTTAAAAAGTGGAGCTAAAAGGTTACTGCACTGAAGCTTTTAGTTATCGTTCAATGAAATTTGGGATCACAAGCTGACGTACCTCCATTATCTCGAACCACGAAAAGCGCAAATTCTTGAGGATTATTTTCTACCCTGAATTTGTCCAACAACATGTTTATGACTTCTGGTCCGTTGACGAGACTCGTCGTCCACACGTTCGTTGCACTGCCATAAGGCGGAGTGAATATGCTTGTCTGAAGGAAAAAGTTTCTACATGTACATTTCTACAAAAATTGTTTTCACTAATAACAGATAACTATAACAGCGCCACATGAAGTTGAAATTTGAGTTAATCACTAAATTGCTAGATAAAACTGTAAGTTTGTAAATACATAACATACATACATACATACAAGCATAGCATAGCATATCATAACATAACATACATACATATATGTTACCGGAAAAGTATACAATTACAGTAAGGCACTCTATAGAACGACAAGTCCGGTTTAGGCAATGTATGAAACTAGCATCGAAATAATTAAATTGAACAAGAATTTATGTCAAGTTTAAATTTTGGCCTAAATTTGAACCTTTGTTTACAGAAAATGGTGCAAACTAACCGAAATAAATCGTTATTTCAAACATTGCCAAAAGAAGCTCAACCATTCTCTGATTTTTGTTAATCTATAAAATTGGCATTAGAAGAGGTACTTTTAAGCTAGACTTTAGGTTCATTTTAAGCCTAAATTTGGACAATTTTTGTTATACAAAAAATGTTGTAAATAACCTCAACTATTATAGTTGTATGCAAAATGTCATTTCATACTTTGCCAAAAAATGTTTGGCATTCTATAGAAAGCCTGGATTTTATGCATTGCCAGTAAGTAATAAACAACTTCTACAGTAAACAAGCATTTAGCAAACTATACCACTTATAAAAAAAAATAACAAAACAAAACAAACCTCTCTATTATAAAAATGGCCATTGATCGAGCATCTTCGTCGTAACTTGGTTTTCGAACGACTAGATGCCATTTTGCGTATTCTGATAACTGGATTTCCATCCGCCACCGTTTTCTGAGCTTCGCCCACAGGACCATTATTCAACGCAGGCCTTAAAGATTCATTTGCAGCGTCGGGCGAATCATTCGTAGTTGACGAAATGAGGCACTTGGGGTCACCCACGTTTGTTGTACTTGTATCATTTTGCACTTGGTGTGAATCGGATTCCTTAGTTCCGCTCGGCGTTTCCGCCACGTCATTGCTGCCGTTGGAATTTTGTTGCGACTTAACAAGTCCATCACTATCGTCATCCGATAGATCCTCTGCAGTTTCGGGTCTCCGTACTTTGACACGAGCGTGATGATTGTTTTTGCACTATAACAACAGAAAAACACAAACAAAATGAATTCATTAAAACCAGACATTTGATTATTCAATCAATCTCAAAATACGTACTTCGAGATCAGGAGAGTTCTCCTCGTCGTCATCATCGTCGTCGTCTTCATCTTCGAGTCCGTTATCGATCGCTAAACGATAACTGTTGCGTTTTCGGATTTGAACGTGTGTTCGCTGATCGTCATCTTGTTTCAAATGAATCATTTTTTTCACGCCCCAGTATATCCTTAACACGCCTTCTAAGATGACTTTCCCGTTGCGCTTTTCGAAAGAAAAAATACAAAATATTTGTCACTTGAACGTAACATAAACAAGTACATTGAAAACTGATTTTTAAGAATAGGCTTTACATATTATCATGAGATGCCGCCCTCTCACTCACAACTGAAACTAATATAAATAGACGTATTTTTGAAATTAATATTTGTCACCAGATGTCACCCTGTGCTTTAAGAATAAGCATTAACAAACGAAGACGACAACTATGCAATATCGTTAAAAAACAGTTTATAATTTCATTTGTCCAACACCAAAGCATCGATTTATTATCAAAACTATCGATATTTTGTCCGAGTGAACCCTTTCGAAAAGGTGGCAACACTGTACACAACGTAAAGAATATCCTCATGTGATATAGCACAGGTCACCTACTAGTTATACAAAAAATAAGTGAAGAACCAAGTAAAATTTTATCCAATAAACTTACTTCTCTAGATTTCAATGCATGACTCTTGCCTTCGTAGTACTGATTGAATATCTTTAACTTTGCTTCAAGATGAGATCTAAAAATTTAAATAATAATAATAAAATAACACAAAATTACATCTCAAAATGGCCAACTATTTCATTTTTTGCTACAAACGTGCACAAGGATCAGTAAAAATGTCAGCAAGAGAATAATCATTATTGCTTGAAAAAACAAACAAAATTAGAGAAGCATGAATGCTCACCTTTGAATGGGTATGCCTGGCCGATTTTCAATTTTACCAAAACTCTTGTGCGATTCCACTTGAGATCCATGACCAAACAGTGTAGGTCCGAACAAGGCACCGTAACAAGGGATATGACAATAGGGTACGCCTTTATGCTAATAATAAAAATTAAACAACAAAAAAGAAAGACACATTGTACTATCGAGTATACATCTTTTACATTGCGAATCGATTCTTTACCTCGGCTGTAAGATTGTCTTGAGGAGTTCTAACATTAGCGTGGTTTGCCATAATTTTGCAGCTTTATCATGCAGTTACGGCTTATCAACACGTAATTCAATTCTCATTTCCTGTTTCCATTTATCGGAAACAAAGGAAGAGGCAGAAACAGGAACCGATTCTCGTTACACGGGTATAATGAACGTATCAATATCACCTCAAGACAAACGTTACTTTTGCCAACCAAAGTAAGAGATTTGATTGAAATTCAGGTAAGAACTTATTGAAATGTGACAAAATTATCGATATCGTCATTTGAATCAACTGCTAGACAAGAAAAATGATGAAACATATGCAAAGTATCAGGACACGAGGTGGATGAAAAATGGACAATACATTTTTCAGGGAAAACAAAATGTTACATCATTTGGCAGTGATGGGCACCAACTACTTTAAAAGTGATTCAACTACATCGACAAAGTAATTCAACAGTTACTAACTACTACTAAATAACTAACTACTAGTAAACTAACTACAATTTTGTGAAAGTAATCACAATTACTTTTTTAACTACTTTACAGTAATTGAGTAATTGTAACTAATTTTCTCAACTACTTCTCCACCGTAGCGACTGGCTAGTATGAAAAGCTAAAATTATTTTTATGTTTCAATAGTTATTTTATTATTTGCTTCAACTTTAGCGGATTAGCTTTATATATATATATATATATATAGCGTGGAGAAATGCATGCAAAATAACCATATTTTCAAACAATTTGTCTGAAATTTTGCATTCTTAGTGAATGTATTTGACCTGCCATACTAAAAAGACACTCTAAAGTGGCACCCTGCAAATTTCTAAAAATTTACAGTAAGATAGTTATTTATTAGCATTATTGGTAGTAGTTAAACTATGTAGTTAACTACCATGTAAAGTGATTAAACTACGTAGTTGTAATCACTTTACATATAGTTATAACTACCCAGTAATTACTGTCAAAGTAGTTTAACTAGTAGTCCAACTACTAGTAGTTGAACTACATCCCATCAGTCATTTGATAATGAAAGTGGTAAAATTTATGAAAATTTATTAAATCAGCAATTTAATCAATCACAACTTACATGTAAATGCATATATTATAAATAGACACCATTGAGTCATAAAGAATCCTCACCATGAGATATTAGTGTTGAAATGAAATACAGTGAAACATGCTAAAATGATTCTCATACGACCAAACTAAATTTTAACTTTTTAAGCAGTTAATGCCCAGTAGTGAAATCATATTTAAACTGATTTTTACTGTAGCTCAATGTTTATTTATGGCATTTGTATTTAAATTTATGGCATTTGTCGGTTACTTTTGTGACGTTTAAAAGAGTCGCAAAGTTAATGTGTGTGTGTGTGTGTAGAAAAGTTCTTTTTTTCTTTGAAAATACTCTCGTTGAACTAATTCTTGGCAATCTGATCAAATAATTTTAAAAAATTGAATTGTATGCACAATAATACTTTTGATTTGTTTTGTTTTTTTGCCTTTTATTTTTTATATAAACATAAAAATTAATAACTCCGAAACGTGTCCAGTTATTCATTTGTATGTTATATGAAAATTAAAAGGCAAGAAAAATCAAAAGCATTGTGCATAGGTAGAATTCAATTTTTTCAACTCAATGACTGTTAATGAGGGGCATCATCGAAGGTCTACCAAATGATCTTCACAAAGACAGAGTATGAATTCTTCACATCACGAAATATAACCAACAAACGTAAAAAAAAAAACAAGTTCTTTAAATAATAGCCTACATCGACTTATGCAACGGTTACATTTCAATATTTGAAAATAACACACGTATACTGAAATTTCATTAAATCTAAAACTAGCTCAAAGGCCGGCATTCGCAGCACACATGGTGTACATTAGTACACAAAACAAGGATGCAAGTTCGCAGTTGCAGCGACGTTCATTAGTTTGTAGAACCATTGCACAAAATCGAGCAATAAGAAATTTTTCTTGTATATAACAAAAGTCTGGGTCTTTCATTGCATAATAGCGAAACTCATAAATCCAATGACTCCCTGTACATTCAACTATTTCATGGTTATTAGTCTAAGTTCAAAACTTGGTGATTCAATCGTCATCCTTTCCTTTATTATGGCTCATATCCTAATGTTCATGCTCAGTAACGACGTGATCACAATCTGACCAAATCTCGCTAAAATCATTAGAATAATTGTAGGGCCTGGTGTGAAAGGGTGTTAAGTAACGTTTTTGTTAAAAATGACCTGAAAGCATTTTCAAATGTCAAGTGCAATTTCACCTTCCTTAACGCATAATTTTGAGTGAAACAAATGTATTAGTGCAAGAAGTGTGAAGTAGCCCATAAACAGCGAGGCAAGTTCAGATCTTTAAACGTGTTTTCATCAAAATTGTAAAATTGTTACTTTTACACTGCTTTATGTTTCTTTACACCAGGCCCATTTACAATAATGTTACCTTACACCGTACCCTTCAATATAGTTCCAAATGTCTCCTAGTCTAAGGCATCGATATTAGAGAAACGTCACTGATAGAGCAACAAAACAAAATTTTTATATATTACGTGTAATATATTGTTTATTTTTACATTAGATCATATTACCTCCGCATGTTGTCCTGGGTTCAATCTTTTGCCACATTCTTCGCACCGAAGACATTCGGGATGCCAATCGTAGCCGAGAGATTGCTTTCGTTCAGCTATCAATAAATAAAAGTCATTGTATCATTATAATCAGGTAGATGCGTTGAAACATACAACAATAAAACATATTTTTTCTCAAATTGGATGAAAAAAAATTACAACAAAAAAAATTGTCGGCTCAAAAGTGTAAACCTGTTAACTCCAATTTAGAAAGTTTACAGGAGAAGCATGAAGCATAAAGGTAAATGAAAATGCATGAATTATATAATTATATAAAAAACGTTTTTTCATTATACATTTACACTATGTTAGAAGTCAACTTGAGCTGAATCTGTTTTCTTAGTTGATGCGACTTGTTGAATGGTATGTTGATCTTAAAATTGAGTTAGCAGGTTTACACTTTTGAAAAAATATTTAATCCCAGGCTGAGAAATTTTTTGAAACTTTTCAATCCTTGTTTTCTATTCAGAAATATTTAATGTTTGTGGAGTTAAGTTTTATGAAAATCTTGCAATGTGCATTCATCTTGTACATGAAAAATGTATATAAAAAAACATATATTTTATATCATAGTCGACATGCATATCTTTCAATCAGGATGGACACTCCTCATTTCTAAGATAAATGCAAGCAACTCTTAGTTTACAAATGAGTTCGGTGACGTACACTAAGTAAAATAATTAAATAAACAAAATTTTTGTACGACGATCAATATAGCAAATGTTCATAATTTAAATATTTGTAAACTGAGAGTTGTCTATACACAAAATGCCAATCCTTAATCACATTTATGGTGTGGCCAAACTTTGTTAAGCATCAATAAAAATTCCAACTCATGAAATCTAGTGACTGTATGTTTAATATATATACAATTAATAGCATAATATATATAATTAAATAACTAGTACCATAGTTAGATGCTGTCACAAATCACTTTCATATATACACGTTATTGTGAGTATACATGAAAAATAAAATACATTCTGTATTTTACGTAGCATTTATACGTCTATTAATTGAACGCCTGTTTAGTATTTCGTTTAAGGATAACTAGAAATATAGTTGAAACACAAATCTTAACAGACTCGCCGATAAAAACCATCGATAAGGATTCCAAATCTGTCAAACTCATGAAGGATATCAACTGGTTTCAGTTGGTTTCTTTTTTAAGATATTGAATAAATAAAGATCAATAAAATATAATACCAAAATAAACAGGTTTTCCACACTTATGGCACTTCCACATTATTCAAATAAAAAAATAGAGATGTCGTGTGTCATAAAATAAGGTCTCGTGGTGACATGTTGGTTGAGAGTTTTCTGTCAGATGTTTCTTCACCCAGCCATCTTTGAAATAAGAACAACAACAAAAAATGGTCAAACAAACGAAACGTCACGAGTGAAACGTCATTTGCGAAAACGAAATTGAAAGTAAAGTGAAAGAGCGTCTAGTGAATAACCAAGAAAAAAATTCCATACAACTTATCAACATTATACAGTATACTGTTTTGTTTGTTTTTTTAAATAAAAAACAAAGATTGAAAAAATTCTTGTCCCAGCCTGGGATCGAACCAGGGACCTTTCGTACTCGCCACTTTGCTTTGTTTTTAATTTTTTCGTTTTGTTTATTTTATTTTTTTATGTTTTAAAATTGAAAATATAAGTAGAATTTAAAGTAGAATTTTTAAATAAATCCGACATAAAGTTAAACCAAACTTTGCTGAATGACAAAGCAATGTAGCTATTGGCTGCGTTTACCTTGGAGGCTTTATTTCGCTAACAACGCTCATAAACGTGTAAAGATGGTCGAATAGTCTGTTCAATTTACATAGAACCTATAATGGTAATCGACTATTTTTGCACGTTTATGAGCGAAAATAGATGAAATGTATGTCACATGTCATAATGGAAAATAAATCCATTTTTGATTTATACATGTTTCGATTTATACAAAATTCGACTTATGCAACTTCCAAGTAATTTCGATCTTTAATTTATGCGTGTTTTTCATTTTATTTTCATTCGATTCTAAAATCAATACAGCAAGCACAGAACACATAACCTAATACAAAACAAAAGTTATTTGTTATTTAAGTTTTGAGTTATTCCATTTTTGATTGCTGCACGTTTCGATTTATGCGAAGTTTGATTAATGCGAATTTTGAATTAAGTGATCGTTACTTGATTTATGCGAGTTTTGACTCCTCAGTAATACCATTTTTTTGATTTCTAAAATTTTGAATTTTACATTGGACTCATGCGTTTTTTTTTATATTTATGCGAAAGATTTATGCGGTTCTCGTTTTATGCGGTTTTTGGTACATTGGAGTATTAGGCCTACAGTATATTCTCAATAAACGACTGTAGAGATGATAGTATGCGTTCATTTTCCAGCTCGCTCACTCACAAACTCACAAGTGAAGCTAGTATAAAGAGTATAATAATAATAATACTATACATTTCAAGTATGCAATGGTTGTCAACTCCTGATCGAGTATCTATGAATTTCAAACTTAAAATCTAGTACAAAAAATATTTTTTTCGACAGGTTACAATTACGATTTATTTAACATTAATGTTTAGTACTTTAGTCAGAACACCGAAAGACATAACTGTTGATAATTTAGTTTACCAGAGCTAAACTGAACAAATAGTCATAGTTAATACGGCTTAATCTAGCATACCCATGTATATACTCTGCAATTACTATGTAAATTACTACACATAAAAATAATTGTTTACATTCAAGTGGTTACGATGAACCCCGTGGTTCACGGGTATACAGAGTACTGCAAACAATGTAGTGAGTGTATACACACACCATGGGTGAATAAAATCAAAATTGCACAGCGTCATATTATTATCTTATTTATAAAGTCGTGGAATCTGCAATGCAACCCTTCGATGCATAATTATATTAGCAACGACCAAGGTCTGTGTACTTCAACCTCTACGATACGATTCGCTTGTTTCGTTCGGTTAAAATTATACTTTCAAATGATGTTCTCGAGTGTGGATTAGGGGAAGTAAAGATAAGAAGAAAAAAAGTTACTACGGACAGTGTTCTTTTTACAACAACACAGCATCATCCTTGATTTGTTAGACGACCTGAAAGGGTTAAAAGTCAGGGTCACAAGTTACGAGGTCGTGGCAAGATCATCTTTTGAACACGGAAAAAAAAATGTTTAGTTGAAAAGGTGGAAAAAGTTGTTTTGTTTTTTTAGAAAACGTAAATGAAGAAAAAAGTGTAAAAAATAATATTAATAAGCTACGGTGCCAAAACTTGAGTGGATGAAAGAAACAGTTTGTAAAACTGTTCTCATATATTTTTTTCCTCAATAATTAGCATTTAAAAACATTATCGAACATTATAAGTACAGTACTGAAAACATTTTCGCTTAATGATTCCGTGCAAAAAAATGTAAACGATAGTTGCAGAAGTTCACGATATACAGGGTGTTGCTAAAAGGTCTAACTAAATTTTAACTACAGATGCTGCGCATCGATACAATACAAAAACGCCATATAAACATAGGTCCGAGAATGCTTCGTTTCGTAGATAGCACTAGATGAAAACATATTTTTTTCCAATATGTTTGAGAGCTACGGGGTGGAAGAACCGTTTTCCGGACTTGTTTTCCAGATTTTCTGTTTTGTTGAAAATTTTAGGAACCAGATCTTTCAGGAATACCCTGTACGCAGTCTAAAATTAAGTGCTGGGTTTTCAATTATCTCTTAGTACTGTATCAGCAGCAATAATTATTCATAAAGATCTTCTGACACGTGCAATTTATGGTACCAGTATGCAATTCGAGCAATTTGTAGACAAACTGTGACATCGGCTTCTTGCCAACCTGTTGTCATTAGTTGAGAACAAAGCTAATGTCACAAATTTCTCGAGTTGCCATATCTGAAATCGCGTGTGTCAGGAGGCCATTAAGAATATGGTGTATTTTAAAAAAATATATATTTAAAAACTCAGGTCAAAGTTCCAACTAACTTTTTTTGGTTAGTTCATAACTAATCTCTTGTCTTACTGCTCATCAATGTCCTTTTTATGTTGTTATTTAGTTAATAAAAATATTTCATCACGAATTTGATGATCCAACAGAAAAAAATAAAATAATGTACTTATCAAAAATTGCATTAAAACTTTTTTTTTTTTTACTATAAAATATTTTTAAAAACCCCAACATAACTTTAATTTGGAAGTCTGTTCATCAAGAGGATAAGATTTATCTGTTTAGACAGACGATAAAAAGAAAACATATCGTTGATGGTAAAAACCCTTTCTTAAATGTGCATTCCATTCCTTTGACAGGTTAAAAATCGACGTTCGTAGTAATAACGATATTAATATAAAAAAAAACAACAAACGCTTCATTGACCGCTTGAGGGTGAAAAGGAATTAATTCTAAAAACAGTTCTGCAAAAGAATGCAAGACAAGTACCAATTACAGGGTAATGAAAAGTATTTTGTAAATAAATCAACTGGATCGAACCCAAAATTTCAAAACTTTTCGATCTTAAGAACAATGGGATCTTCAATATTTTTTTGGGAATAAATCTTGACTATTAGAAGACATTTTGGCTATATGGTGTCTTAGTGGACTGTTCAACATAAAATGGCCTGCAGCGGTCATTTTGATTTTGGGGTGAGTGCTCGCAGTCGAACATGATGACCTCTAGCCTAGAGTTGGAATTGCTTTTCAGTACTTTGGCAGACAGCCCCAGTTGGTGTACTCTAGCATGAAAAAGACTGTTTCTCCAAAGACTAGGTGTTTTGCGTGGTTGAGTTGCCGATGACTGACACTACTGGGTGGGCCTTACCGCAGTAGATACACAATTATCAAAAACAACTAATACAAAAAAAGAAAAGGAGACAAAACATGCTCAAATTTCACCAGCCTTTCAACAACTAGCAATCATCTGTCCCCAAACATAGAAAGTAGTCGTAGCATCTGTAAATAATGATCAAATAGTGCAACGTTGCAAGACGAGTAACGGTTGGTGAAATGGAGTTGCATGATTTTCGAATATTTTCAAAACAAATTGATAGAATTTTAAATGTAAAAGATACGTGAATTAGTCACTAGGTTGACGTTGAATCGATCATGATGGTGATGTAGTGTTTGTTGTACGTTGACGTACAATGCTGTATTTGTTTGTAAGTTACAAGTTGTAACTTATTCTACAAATAACTACATAAGTACAAGCATAGACTAAAGAGACTATAGATTAAAAGAAACTATAGTCTATCTATGGTACATAGATAGACTATAACAAAATGATTAACCTAAATCATTGATTGTTGAATCATAACAAAATGATTGCCTGGCAGGCTGGCAAAATTGTTTGTCCCAAGGAAATTCTATGATAAAATTATATCAAAATAATTTTATCATAGAATTTCCGTGGAAGTCGTTTTACTCCATGACACTACATAACGCAAATCATTGATAATTTGAAATATTTATTTTTTATTTTTCAAAATTATGTATACAGTACAATACAGTACAGTACTATATCTTGTTAACAACACCCATGCAAATTAGTAAAAATTATGTAAAGTTAGAATCAGTAAAAATACTGACTATATTCAAGTTATTACCTTTTAAAAAATACCGCTATGACATTGAACTAATGATAGAAACTACTCAGTTTTTTATTGTTCATTTTCATTCGGATTATAGAGGTAGAACCACAGTAATAACAAATCCGTAAAACAGGTACATTAATCTACAAAAAAATTTTTAAATTAATGAAAAATTGTTTGTTTTTTTTAAATATAAAAAATATGGGTTGTTTACATATTTTATAATTACTTTAAACATACGTACATATGGCTTGTTGAAAACTTTCCTTATACATATAAATATATAATTGTTATTGGTATGCAATTATACGATAACCAAAAAAACGTGAAATCTGAACAGAAGCTTCCTCGACCACCAAACTTTCGCAACTCACAAGATCGCATTACTCAAAGATCGTATAAATCTAAATTCGCATAAAGCGAGACTGTGTATGAAGGGTATTCTTTAAGAAAATTATTCAACTTGTTTTTGATTCATTTTCATTCAGTACATAGAGTTAAACAATTAAAAAATATTCATTTCATTTTTACCCGACTTCGCGAAGAAAGAGGGTTATGTTTTTCGGTTGTATGTATGTATTCATTGTTGAATTCTCACTTTCTACAAGCTAAACAGCTTGATGGATTTTGATGAAATTAGGTGTCTATAGATCGGTCTTAGTCTGTCAAGTGACATTGGGTATATTTCATCAACGAAAAACCAGTGTACCCTCCTAGAGGCTAAACGACTCGATAGTTTTTTTATGAATGGGGGGTGTCTATGGATTCATTTTAGTCTATTTTTATTTATTTATTTTAGATTCCAATTTGGAACAAAATTGATAACCATACAATCATTAACAATGGTAGTGACTATAGAATGTCA
>JAQIWH010002661.1:0-23439 GCA_034695005.1 Cryptops parisi | reverse complement strand
GTTTCATAAACCTAGGAGTCGGAGTCGGAGTCGGAGTCGAAGGTTTCATGAAGCGACTCCACAGCCCTGAAAAAAACTGATGTTGTAACAATGACTGTATGAAGAGTATAATAAAAACCTTAAGGCATAAATTTTCAACAACAAATGGAATCCACCACAAACAGCTCTTGGGTATAATAGTCACATGACATAAAAAACACTGGATGAATAAAATCTCAACAAGATTAAGACAATAAAAAAAAACAGCATAATAAACAAAGTCTTGACTTCTTTTTTATAGCATGGTGGATTTTTTTTTAGATTCAAGGAACGGAGTTTCAAGAATCATGTATGGCACCCTGTCCATCCGATGCCTGACAATGACTTGAGCGGGAAGTCAGGATCACGACACCAACTCTATATTCTCAATGTGTCCTCTATTCTTATGGCACGCAAACTTACTTGTTAGTAAGACTTTGGCATAAAAATTATCCAACTTCACCAGACTGACTTCAGTAACATCATTGGCCTAACATCGGTAAATCTTTGGTATTAAGGAGGGACTTTTTATGTACTTGATTGTCATTGATGGGACGTTATATCTATGAATAACGCCAACGAACACCAGCAAGTTTTGTCACAAGTGTCAAAAACTCATTCACTTAAAGATGAATTAGATTCACAATGTAACACACGATCAGATGATCCAGATCTTTGAAGTGATATGGAATTTTAAAACTGATGCATGCATGTAAGAAACACTCAACGGATTTCTTCAAATAACCAACCATAGGTTTTCCAATACTAATGAGATCTGTAATCTGCGGTTTCTGGAAGTTCAAACACATATCTATTGGAACAGATTTCAACCATATAATTGGTTGCAAATCAAAATATGTCCTGGTTTTTTTTATAGCAGTTTCATGTTAGAAACTATGGGTCGGTGTTTGAACATCCATCGAGGAGCTGCACAAAGACACGGATGGCCTAGGTGCTGGAAAGGAAAATACTTGAGGTTTGGAATCGGGCGTCAATTGAGATAATGACAAGTATGTTTTAGGGGTGGAGAAACTTGATGGTGCTTTGGCACGATCACTAGTTTTACTGGACTCCCTCGAACTGTTGGTTTCATCCACCAACCCAGGTGAGTTGCGCAGTTCATTCAACGTGACATAAGGGGTTTTCTGGGAACTTGTTAATATGTCGGATGAACCTCTCACTACATTGTCATCAATATCACCATTACAGGTAGTAGAATTCCTATTTTCACCAAGCAGTGGTTCGTCAACACCTGATGGCACTTGAAGAGTCCTGCTAGCAATGGGAGACATAATTATATTCCGTTTGGTGAACTCTTTCACCATGGAAGGTGTAGGAGCAAATACAACATCGTCGTCATTCCGATCCACCCTCAAAAGCTCCACCTGTTTTTTGTTATCACATTGTTTTTGTAAAACTGCCTGGCTAAGGCCTAATTTGGCATAACCAGGTTCACTTTGGTGAGAAGCATCATAAGTTTTTTGGTTCTTGGAAGACGTTTGCCTTAAGTTCAGAGGCACACACGGCTGTGACAGCTTTTGGGAAACGGGAGATTTGCCAAGGTGGCCTTTCGGATTGATGAAACTTTTTGGAGTTGGAGTGTGAGCAACGGCAAAATGAGGCGAGGAAGCAACAGGCTGCAAATAGTCAATATCATAGTGGTCACTTAGAGTACACTTTTTTGGCTCAACGTGGAAACTTTTCAATACGTTTTTTATAGGCGACAAGGCAACACGTCTTGTTTGAGAATTCTGGATTCGAAGATCACCACTGTTATACATCATTTCAGTCGATGGCACAAATACACAGTCAAACATTGGGGATGACGGCATGTCAACATCTGCTCCAGAATCTTGACTCAGTTGAGTACGAGCTGTTATCGAAGAGGACATGCTATCTGGCCCAGTGCTGCTGCAACCACTGCTTTCAACGCTCTCAATTCTGGTGATGCCATTCTCAAATTCTGGAGAAGTAGTACCATGCAAGGAGTACAGTAGCTGAAAAGAAAAGAAAGAATTACAATCACAGATAGATTTAGAGATGCTACTTAAAACCAGGACTTTTTATCTGGTATACCAGAACATTCTTTTAAGGCAAATCAAACTAGAGGGCCCCAAAAGTGATGGCCCCGAAGAATTCCTAGCGTGAATCACGATTATAGGATTTTGTAGATCACAAAATTACAAAAACAAAAAAAAATATGCATATAAAAATTCATTGAGGATGGAGTTGCCAAATCCAAAATAAATCTGCATCCTGGCACCTTTTTCTACAAAAAGCTGCTCTTTGCCACTGCTCCCAATTAAAAGCAAGTATGATGGAACTAGTCTCTATGGGTTTAGAAAACGGGTAAGGTTAGAAAGAAACAAACAACAAATCATTTCTGGACAGCTCTAAAAAACATCCCTGGAATAAAAGGTCTGCATAGACATGCTACTAAGCTACATATGCCATGCTATACGTACTGTATATCATGCATAGGAGAAACCGGGGTTGGTTGTTACAGGGGCAAGTTGTTACATTGGCTTTTAAAATTAGACAACGAATGTAGCATCTCCTGCTATTCATCTTTAAAAATCCCTGAGATTGCTCCACATGATTGCTCCACGTGTTTGGCTTATTGAGAATGTGCAAAATGTATGAAAGAACTCATTGGGGTTGATTGTTACAGCCGCAGAAGGGTGAATTGTTACAGTGTAAATAATCAACAGAACAACTACAATTAGGAAGAGAACATACATAAATACAAACAAAACGATAATAGGGGAACAACACCCAAAGATGTATTAAAGCGACAAGTAAAGAAATTTTGAAAGATAAGAAGTCACTCAGATCTTTGGAAAAGAATTTCAATGTGAATTTTTGACCCATGAAAAGCGCATACTCCTTGTTATGTGTGTGGTGCCTAAACTGTTGCTCTGATGATGCATGAAAATTATTTTCTATTATTAATATATATAAAAATGTAATAAATAGTACTTGAAATAGGTAACTGTCTTTCTTTAATTTACCCCAATCGTTTAACAACCAACCCCAGGATGGCATCAGTTGTGACAACACATACCACGTTATTGAAAAATATACATATTTAAATACGTTTATATTTAATGGCTGTTGTTAGCTAGTTCAATAGAGAAATGCTAATCATACTGGAAGACCCTTAGAAATTTATAATCCAACAAATACAAAAATTACAAAAAAAGATGATGTAAAAGCAACCAACCCTGGTCGCCCCTACTGTATAACTATTATGCAACAAGTTCATTTTATTCAAATACCTACAGTACAGTATATCCGTGATTAATGCGAATTACTAAGTTATATGCAGTATACCAAGTCCCTTAAAAACCATCATCCAGAAAAAATCCTGCTTTATTAAACATTTGCTTTCGAGTTTAGCCTACAAAAACAGGTTATAATAGTTGCGATTCAATTTTGCAATGGTCTTGTAGTGTATTAGATAAAAATTACAAATATTGTTTTAATGTGTTTACTGCGTAATATTGTTTTAATGTGTGAATTTGGTGATTTAACTCACCAAATCACCTCTGATTGCAAGTACAACAAGCTCGAGCGAATGCTGAAATTTTGCTACATGTGGAAAATTGGAATTTGCTGTGGAAATTTCGATATTGGGAAATTTTGGATTAATGCGAGGTTTGAAGATCTTAAATTCATGAAGCACAGTTACACCATTATTACCACTCGCATAGGCCTACATTCAATCTTCATTTAACTCTCACAATGCGAATTCGTTTTTACACATTCCAAAGTTTAGGAGTGATAGCATATTGCTAGTTTTTTAATTAAATACAATGATAAGAAAGTTTAAAGTTTTTCTCATGATATAAACTCATGTCATAAGCTAAAAATGACACCACGTTAATAATAAATGTAATAGATCAAGACTGACCAATCGCTTGTGGTTACATCATCAAAAATGAATGATTCAGCAACATGCCAAGCTTTGTAAAGTTTGTGACTGAACTTTTATGAAATGTTTAGAAACCTGATGGGAGAATCAACACATTAAACCTACTAGTTGGATTGACAACCGTGGTTTTAAAGTTAGATGGCTAATCATCCTAACGTGATCGCATGCCACATAATTTTACCAAAGCACGAAGCGCATTCGCTTCATCCCGACTCTATCTAGGTGTCAAGAGACTATTTTCTTCGCGCAATTTCCTTAGTGTCACTGTGTGCGTGCAATGTAGTAATTCGATTTCACTTAATGTGACACTTTTCAAAAACCTATTCCTTGTGTTTTAAATGAGGACTACCTGTTTAACCTTGCCACTTAAGAGAATGGAACACAAACAGTTAGCGATACCCTCACAAGGTCACTCTGCATTTAATATAACTTAGTAACCAATCGATGTCAACTTTGAGAAAACGCATCTCATGAACTTAAATGCCAGTGGCACGGCCACGAATAATTTGAATAGTTAAGAGTTTTAATGAGCAAATGGGATTTTCTTGTAGATCCAAAAATCGCTCTACACACCTTTCAGTTTTTTTTGTTTTGGAAATCCAAAAACAAAAAATAGTTAGACAAAGAGTTAATTTGACATGCAGTTTCAAAGCTTTTCACACAAAGGGGGTGTTTATAAAAACATTCTCAGGACAATATTTCCAACCATTAGAGTGAAATCTCATATTTCACAAATTATCTAGATCTAGAAGAATTTGAAAACTGTTCGAGTGTGAAATACTTAATCTGGTTATGCCACGAAATGGACACATTTCACCGATTACATTAAGACTTAAAACTATTAAATGCTTTTGTGGGTGTATTAAATTCACACTTTAACTACGTATTTCACAAAATAGTGCATAATACACTAACCTAACACACTTTAACAATATATTGGAATATACTGCATGTTACCAGCAATGTAATATAGCCTCTTTTGGTAAAATATGAAATACAATCTTCAATCTTGTATTCAACTGTTTAGCTCAGTTAAGGTTAGTTTACAACATTTTCTCTAAAAAATTTAGACCTACCTAGATTTAAACTTAGCCTAAATTCTGGTGTAAGTATTCAAAGACAAGCTATAGCCTCAATTCTATACATTGCTGGTAGTTGTAACAGTGGTAGTTTCACTACCATAAAACACAACTCAAACAATGATGTTGGTGTCATTTTGTGTTTTACAATCTGACATCTTATGTCTGAACTGATCCCAACAATAGTTCGCTTGTGCACCACTTTACAAAATCGCACAATAACGATATTAACTCGCACATATCTCGCATCTGGAAAGATTTTTATCATCACAAAATAGCTAATATCGCATGCATGACGCATAAATCCAGTTTCTGAACTGGAGTTTACAAACTAACTTTAGGATCACGTTCTCATTGACTGAAATGTCGTTTTTAATCAAAATAGTGTAGTGAAGGTAGGCAATTCTTTTAGAGGATTTTATTACTGTGGTTACTGCTTAAGGGTTTTATTACTTCAAAAGAAATAAAACGAGAATTTCACCTTATCTAACACATTTTATAAGAAACCACCAAAACCCACATGAAAATAAGAAAGTCAATTCATCGGGATTAGTGCCCACAGTGGGATACTCCTTATCATCACACTACCCGAAATATTTTTTTATAGCCAGTACTTGGGATTACAATAAGAGTTTGATACCCAAACCTTGGCAAATGAGTTTAATGTTTGGCTTATTGTTCGAAATTAGACCCCTGCTATCTTCATGAGGACCACAGTAGGAGCTCTTATCTTCAATTCAATTAACTTGTTCTTTATTTTGGCAAAATTCCAATCCAATACAAAGAGACGACAAAAAAATATTGTCCTTGCCCTACACAATTTAAGCTTTCTTTCATTTGTGTTTTGATGAATGCACTTTTTCATCATTTGTGCAAACAGTTTGTTCTTGAGCGTTCTAATTTCATCCCAGATTAAACATGAAAGCTTCGAATAAAATATTCACCGGTACTGTATGTGGTGATGCTACCGATAATTTAGGAGGATTTTGTTTAACTATTCAGAGTGGCATTCTTTAAAGCATATACAATGAGCTCAAGTACGTCCTAAATAAGCTATTTACGTAGTAATGTTACATTTAAAGATGGAAAGTCTTCGAAATCCTCGATTTATGCAAGTTAGGTACATGGGTGTTAGTTAAGTAACAAGAGAAACCATTCTTTAGGCCTACTCGTTATATGCAAGACTACTGTGATTTGATTACTTAGTGATGTTACATTTAAAGAAGCAAAGTTAGCTACAGACATACACGCAGTCCTCGTTTCATGCGAGTTCCAGGTATGCATTATTCTCTATTATGCGACAAAAGCGAAATTTTCACATGCTCACAAGAGGTAATTTTATCCGATTTTATGTGGTGGTGCACAAGTGATGTCCATTTGTTTTTTTAGTAACTTTCAGAAATTTAAAGAAAAAGCTACTGACCAAAACACAATTTACCAAATCACATACCGCAGGCCTATATTAAAAACCGTGGGGTGGTGTTAACGACGGATAACTTGAATTAAATTTACTATGTGTATTACAAAACAAACAAACACACACTGAATTGTAAACATGAGAAATAACTTATGTTTGCAGCAAAGAAGAGACATTCTTGGTCAAAGTTATAACTGTTTGTTGGAGTTTTTTAGGTGATTTTGGTGGCTGCCATAGTTTATTTTACCGTTGAAAATATCGGTTACATTGCCTCGGTAAAAGTATCAGGAGCTCAATTTGACAAACGATTGTATAGTTATGGCAATCACATTATGTAACTTTTTTCGTTTGTTGACCGCCAATGGTTTCATCTACTTTTATTTTAATTCCTGTCTCGTAAGTGATCCCATAAGTTTGTGTTTTTTTAATATATAAAATACTGTAAATAAAAATAACTGTATTAATTTTTCTACATGTTTTGAAAGGTGTGACCTTCCATTTTCAGTTTTGAGAATGTTAAGTTTGGTGTCAGTTGACAGATGGGTGGTGAATTTCTTGAAATTTCAGATTGCATCGGGATACCAGTTGCTAAACTGGTGCATGGTAGGGAGGTCATTATGTCATTTCTGACATAATGTCTGAAATGCTGATTAAATTATTGTTGTAAGTATTCGTGTTGGTTTTCTGACATAATCTGAATTTTTTTTTTAACATCAGCAGTCTGTACCACGTGCCCAAACTTTGTGGTCGCTTCAATTGCAAGAGACATGACCAACCAATCGATCACGATTGGTTGTTTGGTCATTTTGTTAGTATGTTTGGTCATGCGGTACAAAAAAACTTGTTCAACCAGTCCGAAAGCATATGATAGTTTTACCAATGCATGGCATATCTACCTGATCTGCATGTCTGCATATCAGCTCATTTACTATTAACTCATCATATAGCATAACATACATGTATATGATAAATGATAATATTCAATTTCCACGCTAAACGTGATATTCTTAGACCATCTCAAGACGATTGACTGCAAAAACATTTGTCAAGAATGTTTTTCGTTAATCAAGAACAAAAGTTGGAGAAGTTTTTAAGATGATTAAACAGTATAAATGATCTTAGCGACCAGATAAGCTTCATTTTTCAACAACAAAAAGCAACAAATACAAGTTGCAAATGGTTTTACTTGTTAGTGGTTTTTGTTTGTTTGTTTGATTGATTATTTTTTTGCTTGTTCTCTAGTTATTTTTTTAAAAAGTTACAGAAGTTCAATGTCAGACTTAATGAGCAACTTTCAGACTTAATTGGTTTCATTGGAACCAATTGTGTTCATAAGTAGAGTTTACCTGTACAAGGTCCGTACAATGTTGTTAGGTTCAAGTAGGTTTTAAAATATACATTAAAGAAGTCAAACGTTATTTAAAGTTACTTAATGCTGAAGTTGAAGCTGAAGTTTCCAAATAGGTTTTTAAAAACATTAGTCATTAAGTTATTGTCATTAAGTCATTAATTGGTATATTCCATGCAACTTACTTGAAAACCTACTGTTCTTGACATTTATTCTCTATTTTCACGATTACCTTTATTTTCCCAACACAGCAAGCTCAATTTCCAAATAAAATAAATAATCAACAAAAGCTTATTGTCAATATTTTTTGTGGGGTGTTTGTCCCTTAACTGTGCGTTAGTTTTGTTTTCAGCAAATTATAAAACATGATTTTTGCATAAATAGACCACAAGACCAATTTATTTGGTTAAGTTCTCATTCACTTGAATAAGTAAGTTCAGTCCAAGTAAATTTTTAATTTTATACAGCGTATATGAAACAGTACTTTTAGTTTCACGGTAGCTGAATTTTCCAATTACGCTTACATTTTTTTTTTTACTAATGTTACCCAAACTGCATTAGACACAATCTTCCCAAAAGCCCAAATAAATTACTGTTTGACGTTTTTCATTATCTTAGCTTCTCGTTTATATTCCACAGAGTTCTAATTCGTGTTACAATCTAAAAATAATGCAATTAGTTTTGACGTTCAATTTCAAACCTCTTTTAGGGATGTACTTTAAGCAACCTTCCCCCAATCGATATTACTCGCTAACCTTAATTTTCAAACAATCTGGAAAAGATAATTTTGTAATAATGAAACGGCGATGACAGTTGATGAAATTGAAAGAAAAACATTGAAATTATCTTAATAATGCAAGTTAATTGGTTTCGGTATCTCTGACACGAGATGATCCTCCACGACCGTGATACAATATTTCAATGCCAAACGACTAATAAATAAGAGTTAATTCTAAATACAAACTGCGAATCAATAGTATACAGGGTGAAGTACTCAAACAGAAAGTATATATATAATGCGTCAAAAATTTATCGTACTGGCCACTTCTGGATTCCCTTAAAAACAGGTTGGTGACCCTTGTTTTAAACCTTGTTTTGTCAGTCCTCCAAAAAGCATTAAATCGAGTGATTAAGAGGCTCACCCTGTATAATGAAAATGCCATTACCTCGTCTATCGAAGATGAACTGAATCGAATGTCTTTTCCATTCACTTTCCTATTGATGTGGTTTCCATGAATTGGTGTATGGGCCAATCCTCGTAAAGCTGACTTAGATCCTCCAAAGTTGACAAGTGATGACTGCGAATAAAGAAAAAGGTATTAAGCCATTCTTCGAATAACTGAGCAGTGTCATCATTCGAACATCGAATACTACTGCACACACAGCAAACAAGATTCAATTTGAAAATAAATTGAATTTGGAACCTACCATGTTTGGCGAATCTAAACCTTTCGGTAATTGAACTTTGATGTCTTGTATCTCTTTGAGCTTCTTCTTCAACCTGAAGCCAGACAATAGAAACCAGTTTTTGAACCAAGTTGTCAAACGATATTGGTAACTAAGACTGAAAATACGCTACTTGAAACTACTAGTAGTTATATTAAATCATTATACTCAACATTAGAAGTTTTGTTAAATACATAATACTAGATATTTTACTAAATACAAATTATAGTAATTAAGCTAAATACATAATAATAAATACAAATACTAGCAATTATGTTGTACACCTAATATTAACTACAACTATTAGTAATTATACAAAATACAAAATGTTATAAATACAAAAATACTGATACACTAATAAATGAAGGGCCTGGTGTAAAATCTTTTTTGCCTACCCTATTATATGTTTTATCTGTGTTACTATACGTGTGATTTGAAAAGTGGAACTGCACCGTGGTTACTGCACCGAGCACTTCATTTTAATATCATTTAATGCCATTTAATTGTTTTATCATTAGCAACAACAAGCTCTTTAAACAATATGAATTAGTGATAAACATTAAGTTTTAATTACGCCTCCCTTTAGTGTTCCTACGTGTTTCACCTAATTAAACAAATTTGCAAGAAGTATAAAAAAGTGCTGGCGCCTACTATGTCGCAGGAAACAAAAGACATGACATTCAGTATTAATGATACACACTTTAGCCTTCAGCGCATTAATGGAATTAAACACGCTTTGTTGGGCTTTTCGGTCATGTTTCAACGAACATACTTTCTTGGTGTGTCATAAATAAACCGGTATGTTATTTGACTTTTGATGCGACATCATCACAAACACGCGTGTGCTATGAACCGCCACCCTTGGTACTCGATAAAAGTTTGACGGTGAACGAAGGTGGCGGTTTAAAGAGGGCGGATCAATGTGAGGAAGATACATTGGTTCTGTGTTCTTTAGTGGCGTAAAGCGGGGGTGGCGGTCTATAGGGGGCGGTTTAACGAAGACCGACTGTATAGTATATATTTACTTATCTTAGTAAATAAAACCCAAGAGTGATTTTGTTTTCGTTGCTGATTGGTTGATGAATTTAAAAGTTTAAACAATAAAGGCAACGATGAATCCATTAATGAATGTTATTTTTGAAATTCTCGCGCTATTCTCTGTATTGTTGTGTCAGGTGGTTTACATTTGAATTTCAAATAGCAATCGTTGATTTTTCAACGGGTTTAAGCTAGTACAATATATAAATACAGTATATGCTTTTAAACTAAATGTATAAGTATTATTGTTTATTGGCTATATTTATTAGGCATTTGTACATTTCTTTCAATGTACAATTTGTGGTGGGTGTTATGTGTGGTGACTGATTTCCAAATGCAACACTACAAAATCCTTTACATTATGTCAACATTATCAGCGTTTACAGAACACACTCGTATGCATATAATTAGAACAATGGATCTTCATACTCGGAAGCCCTGTCAAAAATATTGCTCAAACAAATATGCCGCAAATTATCGCACAACCCGTACAAAGTCCTCTAATTATACCACAACCACAAAATTTTGCGTGATATGACACTCAAGATAATATTAGACAAAGTTGGATCTCCACTACACTCAAATGTTTGTGTTGGGGGGGGGGGTTGATGACATCACATGCAGTCATCAACGTGCCCCCCTCTTTAGAGTATTTTCTCCACCTTTTTTTTTTATTTACAGTGTGGTGCAAAAGTTCCTTCACGATTTTAAATCCGAATATAGTTTTTTAGAGCGAACTTACTTTGTTTTTCTTTTTGCAAAGTGAAGTACAAACGTGGGAGTTTCGAAAATATTACAATATACGCTCCAAGAAAGAATTAAAATTGGTTACGATTTACTTGGAAAACATTGCTGCGACAGTTTCAAACAGTACGGTATGCTGACGCGCAAGAAATGCTCTTTTTAACCACACCATTGTGCAAAGATCACATGTCAACGAAAGCTATTAAATATTTAAAAAGTATAATATTTCGTAAATAACTTTATTAATAAAATCCAAGAAATGTACTCTATGTTATTGTTTCAAACATATGTATTAATTTGATTTCTCTTATTTTTCTTTCACTTTAAAATCGTGAAGAAACTTTCGCGCCACCTGGTATATTCTGCAAATCAAAGCGAATTTAGTTCAAATAGTTTATTTTCAAAGATTTTGGTGAAATCGGTTTATATCTCTTTTTCCTTGGAAAAAAGTTTTGGAGGGAAGAGAAACGGGGGGAAAGGGGGAGAGGAGTTTCAGCTGGCCAGTAGAGGTAAGAAAGTTTTATTAACTTTGTAAAGATTTGCAAAAGTTTTTAAATAGTATCTAGGGGACTTTGTTATTAATATCTTATTTATATTAATATACATTAATAAAATTAATAGACTTATTAACAGGTATTATTAGACTTTTATGTCAAGAAAAAAAAACACCAAAATATTTACAACTTTTTTCATGGTACTGACAAGGTATCCAAAAAATGGTCGGAAAAAATTTAACAGCAAAGCTGACAGTGATGCCTCTCACCATCATCAAGCTAAACCTTGTACTCCAGTTTAGGTCCCATGATAATGTAGCCTACTTTTGTCTTCACTGGGAACAGTAAACCCGTCAAAAAATGACGGGATAATTTTTTCCATTTTAAAATTTTATCAAATTCTTCAGCATGTATTATTAAATATATAAAAACCAAGTGTCTTTTTTTCTCTACATCTACCTGTGTCCCTTTCCGTGCCTCAATGTTTCCACGAGAAACAAAAGTGCCATTAATAATGAGAATTATCCAGGTCTGTGAAATTGTTTGTGTCATAAACGCTTTATGTCGTAGCATTCTGTCACTAGATGGAGTTGGTTGCACATTAGATGGAGTTGGTTCCCTTACTAATAACAAAAATAGTTGGAATGATAAAACAATAAAATAATGTTATCATACCAACACTAACATAAGCAGTAACTAATAAGATAAAGTAAACAAAACTTTAACATATGTTGTGAAGGAACATGAGATACAATAACTAACGAATGTTGCTGCAACATGAGTTAAATGAAAAAAAAAACAACATTAAATCAGTTCCAAAAGTTTTCATCATCCAAGCAAACTTTCCCCATTCAACAAAAATGTCCACATAACAAAAGTGGGGCCTTAAAGACGTTTTTTATACCTATTTTTGTTTGAATCAAAGTGAAGTTAAAGAAAAAATAGACATAAAATCAAAGTAAACTGTTGATCAATGATGTCGATTAAACCATGAAGTTAGAATGTAAGCAAAATCCGCCTTCTATATATAAAGCTCACATGATTCAACAATTTTCTACAACAACAAAATAAAATAAACAAACATAACATGAAAACAATCTAAAACAAACATAACATGAAAACAATCTAAAACAAACATAACATGAAAACAATCTAAAACAAACCTCAACTGTCACCACCCTACAACCCCAAAACATCACAGCAACAGATGGTTCGCTGAAACCATGATCTACTGTCTGCTTATCTACTTTATGTATAGGCCTACAAAAACTAGCGCACATCCATTTTTACACGTTCAGAATTTCGATATGCAGTACTATTCAACTTGTTCAAAATGTGTGGCGTTTTTCATCATGGGTGGGCGTTTTCAACGACTCATTTCAAATGGCCAAAGCCAAAGCAAGCTTCCTGGAAAGGCACAGCTCCGGGAAAACGGAATCGATTTCGCAGGCTGGCCAGTTTCCCAGAAAGAAGACTCGTCAGCTGCCGGAAAACACAAAGGATCCCCACCAAACAACCACCAACACTACTCAAGAAATAGACACGAGACGAACAGGAACGCTGCAATTTGATGGCACCAACAGAGTCTACCAAAATCTACCAAATAATTTTAGGTTATTTCGGTCAAGAAAAATGCGGGTCTCATCTCCTTTAAGGTATTTTGTTAAATCTCATATATATTTTGCTAGCGAAATGTCTTAGTTGTTTCTTGTTTGTTCTCTTGGTGAATTTTTTTTTTTTGGACATGCCAATGAAATTTTTATCTGCAAGGTAAATGTTTTTCCTTTTAGCAGCCTACATTTTTTATATTGTTTCAGTTTTACGTAGTTGGAAAAAGAGGATGCACTTGCTTGAGGATGTGTAATTAGTTTTCTTTCATAACTTTTTGTCGTAAAAATTGAAAAACGAACTTGCAAAAAGTCTTTTGTTTTTCGTTTTGCAACTACTACAGGGAATAACCCATGACACATAAGCATGACTTTTATGCGTTTCGGACCAAGTTTCACAAGGAAATTTAACAAATACTAAGTTTAAAATTGAACATTAATACTCTATATACAGTACTAAAATTAGTCATTAGTTGACTAAATAGTTTAACTTTGTTTACAGTTTGCAGTCCATGAAACAAATTCAAGTACAGTGGAATCCAGTTCATATAACACGGATAATGTTATCAATCGGTTATTATTATCATAATCAGTCGGTCTCAAAACGCTGTTTAATGTTATCAGTCGGTCATTGTGATCAAAATAACCAGATTCCATTGTATTTCTGTTTTACAAAGTACGTAAACAGGATAAAAATTGTATTTCAAATTCAATGCCAACATACGTATTATAAAACCTGACTTATATATAAACCAATTATTTTTATTCCTGGAAACAGATTTTTAAAATAAGTTCAACAAATGGCAATGTTTCAATGGGGTCGTATTACACCCAGTAGTTTATGAATAGGCATTGTCATATGTCAAAGTGTTTTCACCTTCTCTTTATTACAATGAAATTGTGTTATACAGCACTCAGTTATCCAGAAATACATATGAAAATTGCATGCAAGTTCCTTATAAATCAAAACCGAGAAAAACAGAAAGTTTACTTTTGTTTTGTAAATAGGTTCAAAACTTTGGTTCTATTTTATAAAAGTACGTTAAAAATGCTTTTTAAGAATATGCTTTATTTTTGATTTTCGATGCAATTTATGCGATTTTTGTTACATTGGACTATGTAACAAAAATCGCTTTATGCGGTTTTTTGGTATATTTTATTTATGCAAATTTCGATTTATTCGATCTTTACTTAGACATTCGATTTTTTTTTTTTTGAGTAATTTCATTTCTGCAATTTTCGATTCAATTTATACGAGTTTTGTTACATTGTACATATGCGATTTTCATTGGGTTCTGTGTTTATGGTACATCAGATTATAAGAATATGCTCATAAACGCCTGTGGATGACAGTATACATTTAATTCCCAGATCACTCGCTCACTCACTCATAAGTGAAGCTCATATAAGGTGTATAATAAAGTATCAATTTTGTGATAAGAAAAATCCTAAAAAATGAGCGTTATAAAAATGCGCGTTTCGCTATAATGCGATTTTGTATTAAGATGCACTGGCGAATAAACGCTTTTCCTTGACACTTCAAGAAAATTCGATATATACAGAGTGACAACAAAAGTCTTGTTACAGTGTAATATCTCGGTGATATCAAATGATAAAGCAAATGACAGACCATATACTACCATATACTAGGTTCTATACTATGTAGGCGCATAGTACTGTACAGTGTACACCGGTTTTGCACTAAACAATGTGAATGCTTAGCCCATGAATGTGATATTAAGGAGAAAGTATTTAGACTGTCATTTGCCATCACCGAGATATTACACTGTAATGAGATTTCATTGATATTACACTGATCTTTTAATATGTATTGATTGTTTTAATATTACACTGCCACCATGTATATTGTATAAAACACATACATACTAGTATAGTATACACATACAGTCATACAGTAAACATTGATACTTTATTCAGCAAAAGCTATCTTTATTTACACTTTTTTCAACATTACACTCAGGCACAATGGATGCAACTAAACGAAGTATGACGTTGAAAATGTCAATCTACTTTTACAAAACAATTCACTCATATCATCATCATTTACTGAACTTTGATCTTTTTCATAACACCAATATCACGTAAACTGTATTGGGTATACACCATTGTCTTTGCGCAAAGTCTCATCAAATAAGGTTTTCGAGGGGATTGTTATTAAAGTAGCCATCTGAACAGGGACCTCATATGTCAAAAAAAACAAACAACTTCACTAACTTACAAATAAAATGAAGAAAAAAAAACAACCAAAATAACAAAGGTGTAATTTTATCTCAGATGAGATCATCTGTTGCGTATCGACTGACGTCAAAGGTCTTTATTGACCTTTAGCCCTCGAAAAGTTGTATAGTTGTGTTTGTGTACAGTTCTCTACAAAACGACCGCTTTCATTCCATCACTCATTCCTCCAGGCCACAGTGAACGTGATTGCCACTCTCAACCCTATCATCAACATGCCTTTTGCTGTAACAACAAAATAACTTTCCACAGGCGCTTTTCCCAAACAGTTCCACAACAGCAAGCCCTCCAAACCACAACGGTGAGCAAAAATTCAATGTACATATTAAGTTTTGTTTTAAGCCAAACTTGTTCACTAATAGGCGTTTAACACCACCTTTGGTAGTTGTAAAGTGGATGGGTGAGTGTGTGTTTACAGTTGAGCTTTGGTCAATATACTTTAACTTTCCAGTAATTGTGAATCACGATTCATTGTGATGTATGTGTATTTTTGTGATGCATTTCCAGTTATTATTGCAAAAGCAAATTTGGTACTTCCATGTTAACTCGTCCACCTGATTGTACTTGGTTCTGGGTTTATTTTCCAGGTTAAGTTAAGAAAAAACATACCATACATAAACCATACCTTATGGTTTATGTATGGTTTATTTTTTTTACCGTGTGGTTCATGGTATGGTATGGTTAAATAAACCATACCGTATGGTTTATTTTTTTTTCCTAACCTAACTTGCAAAATAAACCAAATACAAGCAGGTGGACGGGTTAACACGGAAGTACCGCAAATTTTTCCGGAATCAATTATTTAATGATGATTAAGCAATGATTACGTTAGCAAAACTTAACAATGTATCTCGATCCTCGATTTATGTGAGGGTGAGTTCTTCACAAACGTTGCATAAATTTAAAATCGTATACAGTAGAGAATAACGAAATTGAAGTTATTGGAATTCCAATAAAGTGACAAAAGTTCAGCATTTTAGTCATTTGAAGAACATCACTTCAAAATCGGCATAATTGAGAAAAATGTGTCGCCTATATAGATGTGCCGCATGTAAAAGATATCTCTTGTCACATAAGCTTATTAGCGAAATGGCATACTGTAAAACGAACTCGCATAAATCGAGTACTTTTTGTACATATATCACATAGCTTTGCAATTTTCATACCTGAACTGTCATGTATTTCATCGGTTATCGTTATCGGCCGCTAACTGTTACTAATATTATTCCTTGACGCGATCACAATAAACTGCATAAAAAAATCAATCGTTATACTTATTAACTTCACTTGTGAGTGAGTTTGTTAGTGAGCAAACTGAGAATTGAACGTACATTGCATCTGCAGACGTTTATGTGAATATGTGAATATACTGTACATGTATACTATACTGTTCAATGCACCAGAAATCGCATAAAACGAGAACCGCGTAAGTCAAATATCGAATTACTCAAAATTTTAATCCGCATAAATCGAAAAATGCAGAAATCAAAAATGGATTTGCATTATGTATGTACATACAGTACATCTGTAAATGACATTATGGTATATAAAGAGTATACTTGAAAAGTTTTTAAAGTACTTGTTTTTATAAAACAAATATAACGTTCATCTTCATTAATTGTGATATTCGTATTATTATTTTCGAAGATATTTATCTAGTTATATAACTGAATCTTTTCATACACAGTTTTAATTTTCCATGTCAACGTTTCTACTTTGAACCTTATTCAACTGCAACAGCTATCATATTATTTGTATTATTTCGTGAAATCAGTTAAATACGTAGTAACGCAAACAGGCTTTTATTTTCATTTGAATGTTTTCTTTACCACACACTTGTTGCATCGGGTTCGGATAACACGCGAGAACAATCGATCGTCAAATCCGGGTTCAAGATTCAAAACTTTGGAATCAGTTTACTAAAACCACCATATATGTTTATGTTTTCTTTATTTCTAACAACTTCAAAGAATGTTCCCAAGTTTTAATTATTTTTCTGCATACCAATTTTGGCAGCATAATGGAAAACCGAAATTCCATATTATGCTTAGCCAAAATTAACCTACTTTTGTTGTTAATCAACTTAAAATGAAAACATGTTGATCATTAACTTTCACAAACATTATATATCATAAAAATGTGATAATTATATATACAAAATTTCATATATATACAAATATAAAAATATATATAGCCTACATAGAAATTTTAGATAGTCTTACCTTCGAAAGACGTGGCACAGGAGCAGAGCAAGTAAACAGACGAACAGCAAAGTACAAAAGGAGATCACGATTATCACTGCCAATGAAAGAACTGTAAAAACAAAAACAAAAATATTTTTAAGTACATTTGCAAAATAATTATATATAATTTAAATCATATGATAATGCAATTTCAACGTATGAAATTTTCCGAGTTCATGCGAGTTTCGTATAAGCATTTTTGTTATCACAGTGGAATTCAGTTATTATGAACATTTGGGGATTAATGCTTTTCGATAGCAATAACCGGCTGATAACATTAAACGATTGACAAAACAGCATTAAACAGTGTGACCGACTGATTATGATAACAATAGCCGATTTATAACATTATCCCTGATTATTTGTTTGTTTTTTGTTGAATCAAACTATAAATACCCGTATTATAAAATTTATAATAACCGGATTCCACTGTTTTATATTAAGAGAAATTACCTCCAAAATGCTCGTTGAAAACAAGACATTTTTGCAATTATGCGATGCTGTGCAGTGGATCACAAATAACTTGAACGCTTTAATTTTGCCATTTATGGGGAATTTCGATAGATGCGATTTTCGATTTATGCAATGCGAAATTTGCTCAGACAGTAATCTTGAAATTCACAACGTACTGTATATGGAATGTGGCAATTTAAAAGCTATCTTATTTCACTTTAGTTCCGTGCTAAAGAATTGCCTTTGTCACGTAGCCTCACTTTCTACCACATGCGCTGCCTAACGGCGAAACAAAGCACATGGAAGCTTGAGAGGGTTGGCTTGCCACCCTGAACAAGCTAGTTAAATTGGCATTAATAAGCATTAATTCAACAATTTGTTTTATACTTTTCAATATTTTAATTTTAATAAGAAAATACTGTACGATTTTGTTGAACAGAAACTTTATTTACATACATGCTCGCTTAATTTAAGAGTACTATTTGTCCAGAGGCGACCATATTTGATAAGGCAGCCAATAAGCAATTTGGCATTCACTCATTAAAACTAAAAGCACTTCCAAATAGAAAGTTCAAAAATTGATGTTAGTGGTGTCAATATTTGTTTGTCGGTGCATTTAACTCGATAAACGTGTTTGACGGTTATCTGGAAATTTGTAATTTAAATTTTCCATCAGTTTGTCACCCCATTATAAATTTGCGACAAATTCATTTCGTGATGCCCATGTAACTTTAATATTAGCTTTAATAAAACTCCCTGTTAGATAAGCTGTAAACGTGTCAAGTTGTTGTACAATATCAACTTAAGAATTTGAATTTTGAGTGGTTATACAAATTGATATACGATACCTACTGTATATTGCTACTATCCAAATATCGAAATTTACTTTATAGCAAAGTCTATTATCGAACATGCACGTATTCGATGTACTGTATATCACACTTAGAGAATTTTGGAAACTCAAATTTTGAGTGGTTATACTATTCGAATTTCAATTTAGTACAAAGAATTTATAATATGACAAAGTCTCGATTATCAGACACGCGCTTATCCGATGTCAAGTTTATCGAAACCATGTAACACGTCAATCAAATTTCAGTTTCAAAAATGAAAACAGTAATTTATTTATTTATTTTATTTTATTTTACTATAAAGCTAACTTGATAGCTCTTTGGCAACATTATATGCTGATAAGTGCTTTTCTGAAAAACAATATTTGTTTAATGTTCGCCACATCTATATTGTATAGTGACATAAGGGTGAGCCTAGTCGATAAAAATATTTCTTATTATTATAAAAACAAAAAATTCTTACATTGTCATGGTAGCTGAACAATGTTTAAATATATATTATGTAAACATGTCTCCTTTCTTGTTCACTGAATTCCAGTGCCTAAAAACTTATAGACATTTTTAAAAACAAAAGTTTTTATCCATATTTTGCATCGCACTTTAATTGTATTTTGTCTCTACGGAACGTGATATGTTCAATATGACATTTTGTAAGACTGAATTATTCATGAAGTGAAAGGCATTGAATTGGGTGCAAAATTGATAGGTGGACATATTGAATGTAAAATTCAACTGCGTGTTATTTTTCTTGTCACGTATCAGAAAAATACATATTTTTTTTGGTATCTCCTGAAAATTCAATAAAGTTGGAAACTGTTTCCTTACATAAGCTAGAGCAGCGGTTCTCAAACTGGGTGCCGCGGCACCCTGGGGTGCCGCGAGCGTATGCCAGGGGTGCCGCGGCAATACTCAAAAAAAGTTACATTTTCACCTGCCATTTTCACGGTCAAGTGATTTGAGGGTAAAGTTAACTAAACTTCCCATAAACATTAAGGAAATAATGAACAATATATCCAAACAGTTTCATTCATCACATTAAAAACAACTGAGCTTAAAATTTGCACTGTTTTTTTCTTATTTTCGTAAGTATTCAAACCGCTTTAAGGGTAGCTGTGCCGCGAAATGTTTTTAGCCCGACAAGGGTGCCGCGAAATTTTTTTAGCTCGACAAGGGTGCCGCGGCAAAAAAAGTTTGAGAACCGCTGCACTATAGGATCAGTGAAAATCTACAACCATGAAAAGGCATAGTAATTCAATTACATAGGTTGCATTATTTGTTAAAGGGCAAAGTCTTTATGAGACAGTTAATAATAAATAAAGACGAAAACCGCATTTTAAAGATATCGTCAACAAAAGGATACCAATAAAATAAATCATCTTTTTAATTGTAAATTAGGTATTCAGACAAATTATAAAAAGAATTAACATAAAAACTTTATAACCGCATAAAAATGTACCACTAAAATAATGTAGCCATAATTAATCACGTGATCAATAATTAACCATTATCTACACACCTCACAACCTTTGCTGTTCTAAAGCAAGACAAATCAGTATACTATGTATGATCTGCCCATATAAAACTTACACATGTATAGTGTATGTACTAGTACGTAACCTGTGCTGTAGCACGTAGAGAAAGTATTATCTTCGTGTACATTAGTGTTTTATGGCTTCTTTCTATGCAAACTGTGCTTTTAGTTGTTGTCATGGAAAAACATGGAAAAACTCACGGACAAAGGGAGAAACACTTGCCTTGATCACGTGACTGTAGCTTAATATAAAACGGTGGGCATAAGTACGTTAAGTGTTGCAACGCATGGTTTTATACAATGCGTTCACAACTTCGTTTTTTAATAACACAAAAACAAAAATAGATAGAACGGAATAGTTTAAAACAACATGTTAACCATCTGTGAAAGTTATGTCGCCGTTTGTGTTTGTACATACAGGTTGCGTGAGTCTCGCAGAAACGTGTAATTATCAAAGATAGCGACAAATCACAAGACAGCTTATTGAGTTGCAGTGGTATATCGAGTATATTACTCGAGTATATCGAGTAAATACCATATTTTATTGTTTTCAAAACAATAGTAAATCAGGCACACAGATATGATAAGTGTATGAGAAGTACCATGCACGTGTAGCAGGCCTACTTGATTTTGGCTCGACATGCAACGCAATGAGCTACATCTGAGGAGTCGCCATTTTTCCATAATAACATGTTTCTATGACATGCTCGTCACTTATATGTACAATCACGCATGTGAAAATAAACTTTCACAGATGTTGAACATTTTGTTGAAAACGCATTTCATGCAATGTATTTTTGTTTTCGTGTTATCAAGAAACGAAGTTGTAAAGGTAATACAAAACCATGCGCTGGAGCTATTAACCTAATTATGCCCATCCCTGTATGTATATTCTATATTTGTCCTTGTACATATTTTACAAATCACATTACATTGCAACATAACTTTACACATGAACAAATTTGATAAGCGTTGAAAAATGTTTTTTTTATATTAAATTCGAGGTTATGGTTAATGCAGATAAAATAGGATACACGACATGTCTTGCAAAATAAGTAATAAATAATAATAATAATAAAAACTATATACGATAAAACGTATCGTCGCAACGGTCGCATTCAGAAAAAAACGAACGTTACATTACAAAAAATGGAATGAATTATATAAAAAACAAATGATAAAAGTATTTTTTTTAAAACGTGGACACAAAGTCCAGTTAATTTAAATAATTATCTTAAGTTATCCTATAAGTTTCAAAGAAATTATGAAAAAAAATTGTGAAATAAATTACTGTATATCGTATGACAAATAAGTTCCTAGACTTGCGATATCACTAGCGGATGTTATTTCATTACAACATGACACGGATATATGGTTATTTGGTTAAGATACTAAATCATTAGTTATTACAAAACTTCATGCGTATGGAATTAAAACAAGTGACAAAGGTTTGTATATAACCGTTCCTTTATTTGTTTTTAAACGTAGTAAGTTTATTTGTTGGTTTATTCGTTTATTCCGATCCAACGGGATCACCACGGACAAATACAAACAGGAAGAAACAGAACAACAGTATAAACAAGTTGAAGCTAAAGGTTGAAAAACATAATTTCACCAAAAATTAATTAAAACTGTTTTTGAGTTGCTTTTTAATACTGTGAAAAAATATTTTTAAAAAATAGTAAAAATGAAAAAAGTTATGATACAAACAAATGGGGTAGTGAATTATGGGACACCCAGTATATAAAACAATTCAAATTGAACAGAATTTAAATAATTATCCAATACGTATTTACTTAAAATACAGAAGGTTCACGATTAGTGCGAGGGTGAAAACTGCGAAAACTTTACATATTGAACTTCGCATAAATCGAAGTTTCCATGAAGTGAAAAAAAAACAACTTCTGAATCACCGCACAAAATCGCGTATTAGCGAAATTTTCTCGCCTGGAAGAATTTCTCACATCGCCTATATTAGTGCAACCGCATATAACGAACTCGCATAAATTGAAGACTTATTGTGTATATTAAATAACAATAAATTGTTTAGTATTTATGTTACAATGTATATAATCCAGGCATTGTATACAGTGCCAAACCTGGTTTGGGCAATGTATGAAATTAGCATTTGGAATAGTTACGTTAAGAAATAATTTTGGTTAGGTTTTAATTTAAGCTTAAAAGGTTTTTATTTAAGAAAATGTTGTTAACTAGCCTTACCAAAACCAAACTAAACAGTTCTATACGAAATGTTCATAATTTTCCAAAAAAAGGCTAGACATTGTATAAAGTACCTAGATATTGTACACTATGCCTGAATTATACATATTGCCTGCAACATAAACAGTAACGGTTTTCTTAGACGTAGAGGAAGTGCATTCCAGGAGATGAAGGCATTATAAGGGAAATGTATTAATGTCTTAATGTCGAAGAATTAATCGTCCGATCAAAATTCTGCTAAGTGGATTGCGCAATAGGCTCAGCCAATCAGATTATGTCTTTTACACCATGTGGAACTTTATTAGTGAGTTTGTGAATTAGTTGGGAATTGAACGTATACTGCCATCTACAGTCGTTTATGAGACTATGCTGTATAGTCCAATGTACCAAAAAACATAAAACGCATAAGTTCTTCGCATAAATCAAAAACCGCATTAGTCCAATGTAAAAAAAAATAAATTACACATATGAATATCATTAATCGAAGATTGCAGAAATAAAAAATAGAATTACTCAAAAAAAAAAAATCGCATAAATCAAATAACGAATTATTCAACGCTCGCAAAAATTGGATTTCGCATAAAATCGAAATTTTGCCTCAATCAAAATTTGCATAAATCGAAACTTGGCGAAAACGAATAATGGAATCACTCAAAGCACGCATAAATTGAATATCGAAATTGCTCAGAAACCTGCATATGTTTAAATTCGCATAAATCGAAACATGCAGAACACTTAAAAATAGATTCTTCGCATGTAT
>JAQIWH010002660.1:0-23453 GCA_034695005.1 Cryptops parisi | reverse complement strand
AAACTGCATAAACATAAACTCTAAATATATCTCGACACCCCGTGGTTATTAACCTACCACGGGGGTTAAGTTCTAGTACTATAATAATTATCGATAATGACTCGATCTCATATAAAATTTTAAATAAAAGAAAAACATATTTTGTTATTAAATTTTGTTTCCAATCAGGTTGACAAATTATGTCATGAAAATATTATTGATTTAGTTAGTTAAATGCTTTAAAATACGAGGTTTAAGGTTTAAAATAGAACTCCCCCCTCCCCCCATCTTTCGTAAGCACTCCGAAAGTTTCCTTAGAATAATGCCTGTCTATAATTCGAAAATAATAATTGGAACAAAATAATTCGAAAAACAATGTAACAGATGGTCTTTCACATAAAGTAATCGAGGAATTTTTTTTTCAATTGGTGGAACACAATCAACTTTTTAACAGTGAGGATGCGTAATATTTTGCATTTTTATGATGTTGAAACATATCGGCCCCAATTGAACAACTTAGAAATAACAAAAGATCTGAAATATTTAACAAATTCTTTGGACGTTTCACAATGAATTTTTTTGCATTTTTGAAATCAAAATCTCATTATGAGCACCGAACGTCAGTTGAGAATCAAAAATCACACACAAAATATTAATTTCATCTTTTTAACAAGTTGATCAATGAAAACAGATTTGTTTGGTTTTTATGGGGTTCAATCGCATCATCCTGTCGTTGTACCTTAAATGCAACTTTGAAATGTCACCCTTAATCAAAAGTACTAAAACTTTGGGAAAAGCAACGCTAAAAAATTGTCGACCACATAAGAAAAAATGGTAGAATTTAAGAGTAAGTTGAAGAGAGTATTGCCACAACAGTGTACAATAAAAAAGCCAGTCGGGATTCTTGAGTAATCACGTTATTAGATAGAATGCGAGATTTAATGGAATCTCTAACGGGAACTAACCTAACCCAGTACCCGTCATCAAAAACACATGTTCACCACAGTGATCAAAGTAAATCAAACAGTGATCGATCTCACGCTTCACCATCGAGCTGCAACTCCATTGGTGGTTCTTGGCCGGATAACGAAAAAGTACCATATTTATGAACTCTACATTGTCGCTAGTTAGCTATCTAAATGTTATCCTGCTATACATTTAATAGCCTTTGTGTGAGATTCTGTAGCGCCAAAATAAGATGGCCAAGAAAGCTGGAAGCTGGTAGGAGGTTAGTTCATACTCCAAACGGGTGCACCTACATATTTGCGACACGAAAATATCCTCAGGTTTGGGACGAGTTGTTTTTCATGCAACCATGAAATAAATGAAAATTGCGCTGCGTGTATTTGCTTTCCAGTGCAAAATGCATTCTCACAACAAAAAATGTTCACCATGCAGCCTCTATCCGTTTGTTTTGCAGCGAGTTGACTATTTACCAAAGACAATACTATTTACTTTTTAAATAGTAAATGATGAAGTGTTTTACATGTTTTAAATGTTAAAAGATCGAATTGTTAGAAAAACATTTTCCAAGTAAAACACAATTTATACCCAAACTGCATAAACAATAGGTTAAGTTAGTGAAAAACAACAACCATCCCATGCCACTAGGACACAAACGGCCTAACTGAAAAGTACCAACAACTCTTAACGAATGTTGCGACGCAACACATGTTAAATTAATGAATTTCCAAACAGAACGTTTTGTTTTTTACGGGGTATTTACTAGTATTACGATTAAACAGGTAGGGCCTTAGTAAAAGTGGCCGGATTAGAAAATTTTACCAACCAGTGAAGCTTAGGAAAAATGGCAAACTTCAATTAAAAAATTATGAATCAAAACGATCATAAATTTATTCTTAAATGATTTGTGCGCTTACTTTGATCAGGATAAATTGGTCATGTAATGACTGTCCTCCAAGTGTGCCGTCAATTATCCATTCATTTCATTAAATGTTATTCTTTTTGATACATTATCAACAAACCATATGGCTGAAAATCGTTGTTTCGCAAATGAAAAACAAATCCAGCACTTGTTAAATACATATACTTTGTTTGGGTTTGAAACAGAAGCTTATCCGTACAATCTACAATGAATGTTGCAAAACCAAGAATGTATATGTCACCCATCCCCCACCTCCCTGCATATAGCAAGTGTGCCTTGGGAATTTTACAAGAAGCCAAGTGTGCCGCCATGAAAAAAAAGGTTAAAAACCACTGTGTAGAATAATCACATTTTTCTGTTTGTCACAGTTTTAAGAAAACAAATTGGCGCTTGTTTTAGGATTAATTAGTTCTGTGCTACAAAAGATTATGATGCAAATATATTAACCATTCAGTTTCATTGCGCTAACTGAGAGCCAAATTATCGTAACTTTAAAAATGCATCAGAGTGCCTAATCCCTTCGATACACGATCTCCATTAACGCAAAGTCGCTTTTACCCGGTTGACAAGTTCTCAAATTTTAAATAAGCTTTACATACTTATCTTTATGGGTGGAAATACTGTACACGTAAATGATAGTTATGTCATTTTTTGTTATCAGTAACCTCTTATACGTATACATATATTAAAAGAACCTTTAATGAAACGTTTTCTGCCAGTAACAGATTTTACACGGCTCCATTTACGAGGGTTCCATTTACACGCTGCTTTCGTGGAACTAATTGCTCGCGTTAATGGAACGGGAACTGTTACTGTGCTGGAGTTGAATGACCACAAAGGCAAAGCCAAACTGAGGCTATATTTCCAAAATTGTAGTATTTGCACACTTTAGCTCAGAAATGCCAGTTCTGTACGTTCAAAGTTGTCGGAACTGCATATAACTTACTTAAAGCAAATTTAGAATATACTGTACTTTGATAATTGATATCTCAAAATCAGGTTTTTGCAGTTACGACAATTTGACTCAAAAGTAGCAATCAATTATACGACTAATAAATCGCAAACACAAAAATTTATCGTGAATACGGATTCCTAATAATGTCTCACATTTGCTCTTTAATAATCGTATAATTTCTCTAAATTCGATGATTCATCTTATACAGATGAGTTTGTTACGGACCAAACCGCGTCGGCTTCCCATGATACATATACACTTAATATACACTACAGCTACATATACACTTCTCACAAAAATTAGGGGATATTTAAAAATCTTCATACCAATTTAAAATATCCTTTAATTTTTGTGAGCAGTGTACTACAAATTCTATAAATACGATGAATTTTAGTAAAGAATATTATGCACCATCGTCTTAATAAAATAAAAGCTTTTAAAGGTCATTTTTGTGAGAATTCATTAGTCACGAGAATGAAATAAAAACTAATACAAATTCAGATCTCGATTCATGCAAAGGTTACTTACTATTCGCGCAAAACTAAAATCACATACTGTATATTAAAATTCTCATGTAGTGGTGAATCTTCAACGTGCAGTCACTTTTGCACCCCTCACAACACTCGCACAAGATAACTTTCCTCGCTTTATAACTACTGTAATATCGTAGGGGAGATCTCGTCACATATTATCAAAATTACATGATATGAGGAACTCGCATTATTTGAATAATTCCTAACTGCTGTATTAAATGAAGAAAAAACCCACTATATTGTAGAGCTGAAATCTGACAACTACTTTGTAGCACACAAATATGGACATATAGTTAAATTAGTACAATTAAGGTACATGATCAACACTTTACGTTTATGATATTCAATGATTGAAGACAATACTCGAAAAACCAGACATTTTAGGATGGAAATAAATTATGAGGTTGTGCACTAATACGAAAAATAGGTTTCCATTTAAAGCCATGGCAATTTAGAATGAAATCCCATATGATATTAGAAAAAAGATTTTCAATTGTACAAATCGTAAGTGCATCATTCACTGTAAACATTTTGCAACAAGATGCACTTTATTGATGTTCAACTTTATTAATAGTTTTTGCCTCTTTATTTTTGTTTGTATTTCTTGGTATTTTTTTTAAGCATGTTCATGTATTAATTTTTTATTGTTTTGTGTTTTTATTTTTGTGATGTACCTTTATCCATTTGGATGCATATTTCAAATAAATAAATAAATAAATAAATTTAACAGTGAATTTTAAACGAGAAGCAGTTTTAAGGTTAAGTTCAGATAGATCAAACAAGTTAACATTCTTTTTAGAATGTCGGTATGTCGCAATTTATGCGATCGCGTGCAGCTTCAATGTTTAATACGTCATCACGCAATACAATTGGTAGGGCCTATACAAGTGCGTTTTTAGCAAACATTGAAAAAAGTCAGAATAGGGCTGACCTTATAGATAGTGAGAATGAATAGTTACATTTTTCATTGTAAACAGGACGTGAGTTGTGGCAGAAGGAAACTCAAAAATAGGTTTAAAACTGGTCAAATCCACAACGATACTATCAAGTCATGGCTCGAAAACCGACACTATTGATGGCCATGATTGGCACCATGGTACTTTTCAGTTTACTATTGAAATCCAAAGCAGAAGAAACAACTGGTAACATTGAAGAGCCATCGTTGCCAGAAGAACCTCACCACGAAGATAAATCCACTGAAATTGAACCTGTAGACTTGACTACAGAAAACCAAGCAAACATTGACACTCGATAAACGGAACAAGACTATGAATATTAAAGGTAAATTAAATATCAGTTAACTTATAAAAAAAACAATTTATCTAAAATAATGCAACTAGTGTAACCTTACTACATCATAATCGTGTTGAGAAATGTACAATATAACACATACTTGTAGGTATATTATGTTAAAAATAGTTCATATGAAAATTGCCTTTACCGAATCCTCACTTTAAGATTTGAAGTGAGTGAGAATTTATTAAGATTTAAATTGGCTTTTTCAAAACAAATATATGTATGATGTTGAAATTGATGAACATTAGGTGTAAATAAGACTTCAAAAACATGTCCAAAACTGAAGAACTACTTTTTATAACGAATGGAGTTTGTTAGAAGATAAAAATAAATTGACATTTTGAAATAAAACTACAGTACTATAAAGAATTTGATAATTAAAACTTAAGCCCTATACTCTATGTTTATCGTTTTTAAGAATTAAAAGAGCCTAGTGTTGTGTAAAAGGGTGTTAAGTAACATTTTTGTCAAATATGACCAAGAAGCATTTTTCGAACGTGTTAAGTGCAATTCTAACTTCCTGGCGAATAATTTTTAGTAAAACGATATGTGCAAAGTTATTAGTGAAAGAAATGAGAAGTAGCCCTTAGACAGCAAGGCAAGTTCAGGTCTTTAAACGGGTTTTCCACGAAATTGTAAAAATGTTACTCAACACTTTTTTACACCAGGCCTTTAAATTATTTGTAGGCATTGGCAATAATTGATTGTTGGTTAATGTTGATGAATAATCAGAAATATTTGTATAATTTCAGGAAAAATTCTCTACATTGTACTGACGTAAACCGAAATATCTGAAAAGCTCAAAGAGACCGCACGATTTGGCAGCTCTATCATAAAATGCATTTTAATGATGCATTTTTAATAATGCATGCAATGCTTGTATGAACTATCACGAGAATTTATTCTGTCCAAGTTTATGTAACTCACATCAAATAAATGAAGAGTGGTAAATGGAAAACTGCTGTTCTTGACTTCATGACAATTTGTTTTCACTGCTTGAAATTTATGATCTTGTTTAATTTTATAAAATCAAAAGGAAGATTCCCTACTCTGACATAACACCAGTAATAAACTCTGATAGAAAAAAAAATTAAACAGAAAATGTTTCTGGGTAGACTTTATGACTTCTCAACAATGTTTCGCCTTCCACCTAGAGGCTTTGTCAGGTAAGAAAAACGTAGGAATAATAAATGTAAAAAAACGAAACAGATAAGTACACTGTTTTTACTTTCTTGTTATCCTACTTTTCTTCTTACCTGACAAAGCCTCTAGGTGGGAAGTGAAACGTCGTGATGTAAAAAAAATGACTAGCAGATCAGTAAAGTGAAAAGAAAAACATTTTTAAGTTTTCATATTGCTGAAAAATTATCCCAATTATTTAATTACAACTGTGTATTACTGTGTTTGATAACCATTAAACCAGATTTCAAATTCAATTAACAATAATATACACTTTACATTCACTACTAATCAACAAACTAAAACTAAACAAGATTAGACGAAAAAACACGTTTTTAAGACCTTACTTTTGTTTTGTGGACCTATTTGTTGGATGGGGAAAGTTTGGTTGGATCATGAAAACTTTTGAAACTGATTTAATGATGTTTTTTCTTTGGCCTTGGTTTTGGTTTTTAAACTTACAGTATGGTATGTGGTGCATTGTTGAGTGTAGTGTGCTGTTGTGCGGTTTTTTATATCTGTTACCTTTTTTTGTTCGATCCCTTTTTTTGTGTTTGTATTTACTCGTGCCAAGTCAGATTGTTAATAAAAAATAAATAAATAAATAAATAAATATCCAAAGTTATAATCCAAAGTTATAATCCAAAGTTCAGTACCGATCGGTCCACCAGTTCTTGAGTAATCGATGTACAACAATTATGTCTCGATTATGGCGCCCCCTTTTGGCCTAGGCGTTTCAAATTTTAGTGGGATCACCTGTGAGTAATTCCAAGTCGATACTCAAAGTTTAGTCCCGATCGAATTGTTGACCTCCTCCTTTTTGAAGTCGGTTAAAAATAGAATTTTATTTTTTGACTACACGCTAAATCTACAAGAAATGTTCAAACAAAAACTAGATTGTTTCAAAAAACTAGCCACTAGTTTTCTTAAATTGAAATTCGGGTGAAGTTCTCGCTTTCCTAGTACATGTAATATCACAGTGTAGAACAAACACATATTACAGATGTTGTGCAAAAGCATTTTATAAACACTTACAAAAGGTTAATTTTAAACATGAGCCTTGGAATGCAATAGTTTCATTATGCACTTTATTAGATAGTCCAGTCATTACCGGAATGTATGGTTAGCGACAACTTGATGATTTATATCAGGCATGAATAGTGTGGGAAGTTGGAGAACGTATTTTGCTATACATTCAAGTTATCGTGCAACAATCTGAAAATAACATCCTACAGTGATAAGACAGCTAATTATTTCACTTACGGTGTGCTTGTATATGCGTGTATATCTGTATATGTATATGTATTTTATTTTATATTTTTATTAAAGGCATAGTATTATATACATGGTAGTCTTAAAAATTTCGGCCAAATTTTTACCACAGATGCTAGGCATCAAATCAATGCAAAAACGCCATATGAACATGGGTCTAGAAATACTTCCTTTTGTAAATAGCACAGAGTGAAGTTACGTTTTTGTCCAATATGTTTGAGAAGTCCAGGTAGGAGTAACAGTTTTTCGGACCCATTTTTGGATCCATGTTCATATGGACTTTCTGCTTTGTTTTGATGCGCAACATCTCTGGTTAGAACTTGGCCAGGCCTTTTAGGAATATCTTGTATATGCATACAACTACGTATATACGTACGTAGTTATATACACATGTACGTACGTAGATACTGTATGTACGTATATATATATAATCAAAATACGTTGGAAACACGTGTGACTTACTTCAGTAAAATCCCGAATTTTATATTCGAAAATGGTATAACAAAGTGCAATTATACTATTACCGCGAATGTTAAACTACACAGGACGCATTTGCATTTTCTATGTCAAGTCTACTTGGGCTTGTACCAATTGCCCAATGGAAATATCAACAAAAGATTGTTTTTTTTCCAACCTTAATTATAGTAATGTAAACAAACAACGTTTTTTATGCTGTTTACAAAGCTGGTTTTTTATTATATATCAAAATTCACGACTGTCAAATTCTTTATTTCCCTACTACCTGACGAAACTCCATTCATATGTATCCTGTTTTTGAAAAAAAAAAAGTTTAGCCAATGAAATGCATATCTCTAAAAAATCAGCATAAAAAAAAGATCGTTGAAATTCCGCATTAAAAACCCAGATACTGAAGTGTGTTAGGAATAACACGTACAGAAACAAAATTGTCTACAACAGTACAGTTCTGTACCCTCAAGGTGATACACATCCTGACAAATCAATTACCTTATGATACTCTACGTCAGGAAATGGAGGCTACACCTCGCCTTTACGATTGTTTTAATGTTTTGCGTGCTGCCCCTGAATCAAGCTGACAATGTGAGTATTAACGACACTATTTCACAACACTCAACTTTATACTAGCAATTTTAACTTGTAAAACTACAATAAACATTATAGTGCACTACATAGAGTATGCTGAATGTATTTTATAGGTTACCATTGGTCAATTAATTACAATGCACCTAGGTTTGTTAGTAAAACTGATTTTTATCAGTGAAGACCATCGAATTTCAAAGCACAATCTCACTAACTACATACTTTTTGAACATCTTATTCATTGACCAATAACGTTTATCAGCTTATACGTATATCAAAGAATACGTAGTTCAGTATTCTCTTAATTGAAAAGAATCATATACAATATTATACAAAGCATCCTGTAATATTATTGAAACACTACTATTGTAATAAGTTACTATACAAATCTACTGTAACAAAAAATGAGCCCCGTGGTTGGTGTGGTAACCACGGAAAGTCTAAAGGAAAACACTGGGTTTATTCTTCTTTGTGTACAATCTTCATCTCATTAGTTACCGCTCGTGTTGAGGGTTTAATATAGGAGTCAACAGATATATACAAATTTACAAATCTAGCGAAACATAACACAAATTTAGCTACGTTTGCTATAATTTTTAAGCACTTAGTATCATCCGCAGATATGTATAGCTTATTAACAGCAGGACAGAAATTTAGGCTGTAACACTGCTATTTGTAAATCGACTTCTTCTGTGATGACAAGGATTAACCATTCACAGCGACACACAATGTGACACCAACTCATGTTCAATTCAACCCCACCCTTTTTTTATTCGAGCAAATTCTTACATAAACTTCTCAATTTACACTTTCTCTTGAGAAAACTAGAAAGAACCGACAACTTGAAATATTTAAAAAAAAAAATTCTTATGCAATGCTTAGAAAATTTTCACATTGACTGTTTCTTTTTTATGTAAGCTTACAAAACAAAATGTTTGCTTTTTTCCCCTAACAAATCCAAATAGTCGAGTCTACTGCCACCATTCCCAGCGCAATAGAGTTTCGTGAAAAAATAAGAAATATTAAATTAGTTGTGCACATTAAAAATTAAAAACATTGCAGGCACGATTATATCTAGTGGACGGGACAATGTTTGGACCAGGTCGCATTTACTGAACAGCTTGTGTGATTGGCAGCTGCATTTATTTATAAGGATCACAAAATTAGGCACCTCTTACTTAGAAAAATATAACTTTCAATATGAAATTTTGGAGTAAAGCAAAGATTAAAACATCCTCGCCCTGACAGCTTCTTTTGTTTTATTCTCATCTTTGTTGTTTACCCTCGCCTCACGTTGTTATAGTGATCTTGGAACCATAATACTGTGAGGTTTGAGAATAGACAAAAAGAGTTCATGACACACAGACATTCACAGAGCTAGGTGTTTATTAGTTAAACAAAAAAGCCTCCTTGTTAGTATGGTAACCACGAGGACTCTTAGTGAACGTTGGGTTTATTTTTTTGTGTACAATTTTTACTTCATCTTGTTAGTTACTACTTGTGTTGATGTGTTGATATGATAACAGATATGTGTTGATATATGTGTACAGATATATGTGTTGATATGGTAGCTCTACCAGGAGCTATATATTGGTGAACTGACCAATTTCAGAATCATTCTTATGCGCTTTGTATTTGACAACTTCTTTTATTCCAGTTTTTGTTGTTTACAATCGCCTCACGTTGGTATGGTGATTCTGGAGAATAACCTTAACAACGTGAGCCCTGACGGAAAACAAAAAGCGTTTAAGACACACACATAACACAAATCTGGCTGTTTATTAATATGAATACTATACATGTACTATACAGTACTAGTTTCGTATTGTTCACAGAGCAAAGAAGATAAAGATCATGAGCCAAAGCCAAACGAAGATTGGGATACCTTTAAGATTAGATGTCTTCTAAGATTGAAAGGAGGAATATTGGATAAAATTAAAGACCACAAGAACGACGAGGACAAAAAGGACAACAAAAAGGATCTCCTAGGTGGAGGCAAGGTTCCAATTGGCAGGAAAAGGAGAAACTTAAGGGGCGGCATGCCCGACAGCATGGAGGGCGACATGCGGAGTAACATAGGGGCCAACCTAGGAGGTAACACAGGGGGAAATTTAGGGGGTAGCTTAGGAAGCAATTTAAAGGGTGGTGTAGGGATAGGGGGCAATCAAAAGGGCGAAATAAATGGCGGCTTAGGACTAGATTTGAACAAGAAAGGCAAGGATCCAAATGAAGATGAATGTGAAAACCAGTTTAAAAAACATCGGCCAGATTGGAACAAGCCGAAAGGTAACGCTCAAATAGAGCCTTCAAACATTATACTTTTTAAACTACATCAATATTTACACCTATTACATCAATATTTCATGAAACAGAACCTGGCTCGGGTGAAGCTACTACCCAAGCCAATTTGGCGAATCCCACACCACCAGGTGTCACGGTGACAACTTCAGCTACGAACGTTCCAACAACCATTCCAGCAATCCCACCTGCAATGCCTCCAACAGTACCACCTGCTAATGTTAACACACAACCTCCGCCAACGACTCAAGCAACATTGACTGCGCCTACCACAGTCAAACTGCCACAAAATTCCATACCAAATTTGCCTGCGTTGACGCAACCCACTCAAGCAACCGTTGGAGTAACAACACCAGCTAAAATTGCTGACGTGACAACTCCAAGTATCAGCACTGCAGTGACAACCGCACCTACAACCGCTCAAGTGACAATTCCAGCTACGAACCCTGAAGTGCCGACTCTTGCTACAACCGATCAAGTGACAACTCCAACTACCAACACTGAAGTGACAACTCCACCTACAACCGCTCAAGTGACAACTCCAACTACCAACACTGAAGTGACAACTCCACCTACAACCGCTCAAGTGACAACCCCAGCTACGAACACTGAAGTGACAACTCCAGCTACGAACGTTGCAGCAACTACTCCAGAAACCAAAACTGAAATAACTACGCCAGAAAAGGCTGTTGTAAGTGACACACAACCTCCGTTATCGACTCAAGCGACAACAGCAGCTGGAATACCAACGGTTCCACCAGCAAGTCCAGCAGTTCCTCCAGTAGTTCCTCCAGCAGCAAACGAAGGCACCACCCCAACTGCTCTTCCAGACAATGGAGTAATGTATTAAATTTAACTAAATTTTAATCAAAACATTTATTTCCCTAAAAAACAAAACCGCCAACTTTCCAGCTACCAGGTTCAGGACCAACAACACCGAGCTCACCACTCGACAATACACCAGCAAATTCAGCTGTTACTCAGCCAACAACGAACCAAGGCACCACTGCAAAAATTCTTCCAGACACCGGGGTATGACATACCTTACAAATTATATAAATACATACAACCGAAAAACATAACTCTTCTTCTTACGCAGACGGGTGAAAATATTAAATACTTTAATCCTAAGTTTATGCGAATTACCCAGCGTAAGAACGGGGAATTGCTGTACTTGTTTTTCTAACAAATTAACCAACAAAATACAAACATAAAACCTTCCAGCTACCAGGTTCAGCACCAACAACACCGAGTTCGCCACTCGATAATACATCAACAAATTCAGAAACTGCTACTCAGTCAACAGCAACTGAAGGCACTACTGTAGCTGCTCTTCCAAATGGGGTATTTTGTCGTAATGCAAATTTTCTTTACGAAAAATACGTATTTTCCTAAAACAAACAAACTCTTTAGTTACCTACAACACCGAATTCAGCATCGACACCAAAAGAGAATTCTGAAAGCACAACAGAAAAATCAGCAAATGAAGACAAAACGGAGAAGACGAATGAACCTGAAGAAAAAGTAAAAATTTTAATTTTATACTAGTGAATTCAATGTACTAGACAAGTGATTTTTAGTAAGAAACATGGAAGTTAGAAAGAATGTTTTCTTTACATTTGTCTTTAGTTTCCTTTCGTGGTATTATGAAAAATTGTATTAGCGCGATTCAATGCTCTTACACAAACATGGATTCCAACTTCCATTTGCTAGCAATTATAAAGCTGTTCTTGATATTGTATAATCTACAGTTCATTAACATTATTATTAAAATTCTTTGCAGTCAACAACACCATTAAATCCTCTAGCCAATCCAACATTGGTATGACCATCATGTGTTCAGAATTGCACCACAACCAATTTATGAACAATTACTAATTGTACTAATTTTGCAGAACAATCCAGCCAACAACTTGCAAACTACAACAGACAAACCGAAAGTAAGATTTCTTAAATTTGACCTAGTTTTCTTATATTCTCTTATCTAAACTTACTAATCCAAATGCAAACTACACCATATAGCCAAAACTAGACCCGTGCTTTGACAATGCTACTAAAGAGGTAATTAAAATCTAAATTTTCATTATGTTTAGTACAGAAGGTCCTCTATCTATACGAGAATTGGTTCCGGGCAAACCTTGAATACATAAAAAAAAATCGCATATATCAAAATATTCCCATAAAGTGGCAAAACTTAAATCTTAAGTTGCTCGTAAACCACCGCACAAAATCGCATAATAGCAAAAATTTTCTCGAGCATCTAGGAAGATTTTTATAGACTTTTTATGATTGCATAATGAGAAAACTGCATACCTGCGTCGAAAATCCTATACATCGAAATTCCCATTGAAGAGACAAAACTTTAAGGTGTGCATCACATCAAAAATTCGCATAACAGCGAAATTTTCTCTCATCTAACGAGCAATCTGGAAAATTTTCTAAGTCACATAGAGTAAACCCTCGAAATCCGAAGACAATCCGTTCCATGACACTGTTCGGTTCTCGAGTTTGTTCGGATTTGAATTAAATTTTCCCATAAAAAATATTGTAATCAAAATTAATCCGTTCCAGACTCCCCAAAATTTACCCAATACAAAACATTTAAAGTGCTTATTTCAAAAGATCATAATAATAAATAATGATAAAACAAGTATATTTAATTTCAATAGTTGAATGTTTGCGTCTCGTTGTAAAAATGTTGTATAATAATCAATAATAAAATAATACTAAGAGGAATATTGCTGATCATCACCAGGTGAATTATCTTATTTCCATTTGTAATCCACTAGTTGAGGGCTGTGGTTCAGTAAACATTACGACTACTTGATGCTTCTTTGGAGAGAAACCTGTTTAATGTCATTTGTTTTTATCTATTTTTTAAACGATCACTTAATTTTTTGTTCGGATTTCAAGTTTTGTTCGGATTTCAAGTTTTGTTCGGATTTCAAGTTTGGTTTGGATTTCAAACCCAGATTTTTCTCAAATCTTTTGTTCGGATCTCGAGTTGTTCGTAAGTCGACCGTTCGGATCTCGAGGGTCCACTGCATTAGTTAAATATGGTTAAATCTAATATACAAAACTCGCATAAATATGGGCCCTTTTGTACATTTTGCTTGCGTTTAACACGATCAATGAAACTCAACATCCATTAAGATAAAGAAAATCCTCAACTTCTGTAAATGCGAGGTGTTTGCCCGACAGAAAACCTTCATCGGACCAGACTGTGAGTTCATCGCATATGACCAAATATTTGTTTTCACCCCCACATCATCTCTATTACATGGTTACTTATTTTAATTCTGTAATATTTAGTGAATGAACTATTTGCAAGCTTAAAAAGTCTAACAGGACCGGTAACTACACCTGCACCGAAAAATGGGAAAAGATTACCTTGCAAACTACCGGATGTGGTCGGTTATCACATTGAAACATGTGTCACTGTTATTAATGGAATGTTGAAATTGTCAACGAATATAAAGTTCCATTCATTTTATTGCAGATGAAAACAATTCCCAAATTGAGTGACGTTACATTTTTCCAGGTCAAAGCATGTCTCTGGAAGAAGTTGGGCTTAGTATGTTGTATTTTTATATTGTTCCATCTTCACTTGAACGTTTCTTTTACTTTTCTAATGCAAGTAAAATCCGATTTTTATGATGACCGTTATATTTATATTAGTGGCGTCACTAGGAGAGCCGATGATGACCTATAGCCAATGATCAAGGGTTGACACCATGAGTTAATGCACTGTAGGTGACATCAACTCTCGTGACGCAACTGATTTATATTATCTAAGTAGAAGTGAACCCGTAAATAATGACGAAGAATATTTTTCTGATCACGCAGTTCATCGTAATAATTAATCAATTAGTTACTGTTTACAATAGTGTTGTTACAGTAACACACACGTCTCACGTAGATGAATGAGATCCTTGTTGTAATTTAAACTAATGTACTGTTCACATTCTGTTGTTATGGTACTTAAACAATTCAATGTTCTGTCATTTTTATTTAATTCATGTTTGCAATCGTGTTATTATGGTGACATAATGACGTATGATTGTTTACGCTCACGTGGTTATGGAAAACCCCCGTGAATTTAAAACGTTTCGAAAGATACACACCGACAGATCTGGTTAATTATATACAGTACAATACAGTATATCTTTACTAATATATAAATGTGAAAGTCCGTTTGTATGTTTGTGCCTCTACCTCGCAAAATCTACTGATCCGATTAACTTAATTTTTTTTGTCAGCATATTACAGGTTCCAGTTAACATAGTGACTAAGTTTTATTCAGATTAAATGTACGTTTCGATAACTAATCTCGGATAATCACGATATTCTTATAAGCTTCGTGCTGGGAGCAGCAGTATGGAGCAGGTGATGCATGACGTGCCACGGTGGTGGTACGTCATGGCCTGATGGATTGCGCGCGATAGTTTGAGACAGTATCGGGTGCGAGCGCGAGTTTCCACTACACACTCTGGATTTAATAAACTTTCGGTTAAACCCAAGCTTTTCTGATTCCCGTTTAAATTGTTTAATTGTAAAACGACCGCGAGCGAAGCCGCGGGTACAGCTAGTGTATAATAATGCTATATAATAATTTTCTAATGTAAGTCTATCTATCTACAGCTCATTGACTAAATTCAAATTCAACTAATAGTTCATTTTATTAGTGAAAAAAATAACTGAATCATGGGCAAGTTCCATTAGCCGTATATAAAAAAATCATTCATTCATATTACTTTCAGATTAAAAATGGAACTGTACATTGGCGTGGGTTAAATGACGCAGCTGAAAAATTTTATATGCCTGAAGAGGTAATTGGATTTTAAGATTGTTCTCAATGGTCTTTATTTTTTGACAGTATAATGAATCTTCAATATTCGCAAAATTCACCAGCTTGCAAATGTTATCTAATTAACGTGTAGACACCGTTCAACATTCACGATCTCTTGATTTTTCAAATTTACGTTCTAAATAGTAAGCTTAAAAATTAAACTTCCTCTTCCAAAAATGAAAAATATCTCATGTCTGTTATTTATTTTTATTTTTGAACTCTTAATACTTTTCCTGTGTTTTATATTATTTTACGTTAACACTATATTTTATCTAATTGAATGAAATTATTACTGAATTTTCTGGAATCGAAGTTTTATCATTTAATCTCAAACATCTCGATTCTTGTATTTGCAAGAGTTCAATATGCTGTTAAATTTACTAGAGTGAAATTATAATTATGGATAATGTTGTCAATCGGCTATTGTTATCATAGTCAATCGGTCCCAAGACACTGTTTAATGTTTTATATCCATTGTTTAATGTTATCAGCCGGTTATTATTATCAAAAAGCACTTGTCCCAAAGTGATCAGAATAACTGGATTCCGCTGTATATGCACACTTGAACATAAAAACATTTGTAATGTTTTTATGGAACAATATTATATGAATGCATTCCTAAAGCATAGTAATTATTTCGATATCCGAAACTTGATTTTTACACGATAACATTAACAATTTTTTTCGTTTGGTAGAAAAAACAACAAATTAGTGATATCATTGACGCTTGCGAAAAAAAAATAAAACCCGATGATGCCAATGAAACTGAAGGAAAGAATAAAAGCAATAAAGTAAAAAGACAATTAGGTGGAGGGTCACTACCAGCTGCAGTACCAGCTGCAATACCACAAATACCAAATATACCAAATCTACCAGATATTGGAGGAATCATCGACAAAATCAAAGCCGACTTTGCTGGAAGCAACCCCCAGGTTAGTGTACAAAAATTCTATAAAAACAAACAAACAAACAAACAAAAACATAATTGTATTTTCAAATATTACTTTATATAACACACATACCAAAGATCAATCTAAAATTGTTTCGCAGGATATAGAGATGGGAAACTGCATTCAAAAAGATCTGGACAAAGTAAGTTTCATTCATTTACAACTTAGTACTTTTTAGCAAATACAAGTGCAAGAAAATACAAATGAATAGATATTTGCTCATCCAAACTTGACCCAAAGACTGCCTGACACGTAATATCAAACTGTGAACTCAGTTTCTTGCCAACCGGTTTCCGTTAGTTGGACAAAAAGCTGACGTCACAATGTGTGACAGGTCGTCTTTATAGTCAAAGAGTGGTACCGGTACTTAACACGAGTATTTTTTTTTACTAGATATGCAACGACTTCGTGGTGTGACGAATTCATTGACGAATGGCACATACAGTAAAATACACTGTTATAAAATCAGTTCCATGTATGTAAGAACATGTAGTACAATAATGTCCAAACTCTATTAAAACTCACCACAAAGCTACTCCATTTTATCACTGGTTTGGTAATCATTACTTGTCTCCAATTAGCGACTACAGATATATTAGTATGTCACTTTATATCATTCTAGCAGATGAAGAAAACATTGCAAGTGAACTGGGGATAATACTGTATAGCCTATTTTTAAAATACGACAGGTTTGCATATCCGTTAATAGCCGCAAAACTGTAAAATTCTCTCTACATTCGTGTGATGTTCTCTCCCCCTTTCTAATTAAAACTTTAATTTCGATAATAAATCATTACCCTATGATTATCCAAATTCGGATAGATTTTTTTTTTAGTTGGATATTAAAATTTCGGAAAACGTTGTGTGATACTAGTACAGAACAGGTCAGACAAACGGATTGTAAATAAAAATATATTTTTATATAAATTAAAGAAGTATCATTTTTGTTGAAATATTTTGTTTATACAGATTAGAAAAAAAAATATGTAAGTTACGTAGACATTTTTAACTTTACACCAAATTCTAAGCAAATGTTGAGGAATGTTCACATTTTTTGTAAGACTTGTAAAATTTTCTGTGACGAATGAATAATCAAGGCTGGCATTATTTAACACTGCGTTGAAAAATCGTAATAAATTTCTACTCATGTAAAATCGCACAAAGATTTTGTTTTCAACTCTATTAAAACACAGTAATGACATCCATGACAAAGCAATCTCAATTTTTTTTTAATCCAGCTTCCTGGTCTTGCTGCATCCCTATCTTGACAGACTACACAATGAATATACATGTTATAATACAAATTCAAAAACAAGTTAAAAAAACTATTTCCACGGGAAACTGGTATCTATTTTTTTTTTCAGTAATTCCGATGTACCAACACGCATTAAATGAAAGGCCATAATATGACACACCGTGTATTTCATACGCAAAACAAATGTGTTTTTGAGACTTTCCAAATCGTCATTTAAAACAAGAAATGGAAGAAAAAAAAATCTTAGACATGCGCAGAACGCTAATAGAATGACAAAAATGGTTCCAATGTAGACCATTTTAGTTGGTTACAAAGCTCACATCGATGGTATTCAGTAATGACTCTGCAATTGGTTAGCCATACTTGTTGCAGACTTTGGTGAAAAGGATAATAATCTAAACCCAACTGTTGCGAAGTCGTGCGAGTTGGATAAAGTGGTGAAACTGCATCAACGTGAACATGTCCATGTTTAACTTGTGTGCTAACTTGTTCATTCTGATGCTATTGGTCTTAAGAAGTAATGAGGCTGATATTTCAATGACCCAGGGTGGTGCAGGAGGAGACGCGAGTCAAACAGCCCAAGATGCAGCTAAGCTTGCGTTTAATATGGTAAAAAAAAATTTGTATCGTTTAATCTTTCATTCCACATATATAAAAAACACGATTCCTACAAAAATCTTTGTATTTTTCAGACTATTCCGGGGGGAACGGGACCAACAGAGAACTGCTTCGATAAACCTAGCCAAGAAGTACTACGTTTCTTTAAAGAAACAAAAACCGGATTCATGATCATAAAATCTGATTTAGACATATTTAGAACCTTCGTGTTTCATTTTTATTTTCAGATGAAAAAGAAATTAAACCAATGTCGTTGCCAGATATACAAAAAGAAACAGAGTTCCCTAGGAGCAGAGTATCCAGACCTCCCAGGTCAGTCTCGTTTGGTATTTTATTAGTATGTTCAACTTTTATTGCCCAATAACACTAAACTCGTGTACATTATGAATTATTGTATAATTAGCACCGCCTGGAGCCCCGGAAACAGGAAAACTTTCATGTAATCCACCCGTAAGTATGATTAGAGAGTAACAAAATCTTTTATCAATAACGACGTTTACTAATTTGTGTACATGTAGATGTAACGTATGCAATGTACGATTATTCAACCAAGACAAGAATGGTCCCAATTACTTGTTTTGAGACGCGTTTTGCATTTTATTATTTAACAAGCATCCGGATAGAAGATACAATACAACGGATATACAATTACAAGAAATATACACAACATAAAACATGAAAATATGAGAATAAATAAATATTAACCCTTGGAATCTCAAGGAACAGAAAATAATCATAAAAACAAGAACCTCATAAAGGATACCATTGATCAGCTACTTTTCAATTTACATGATTCTTAATCAAGTATGAGGAGATATTGGTTTCAATATGTTTGCAATTAACAATATATTTCTCTTTTGAGCAATCATATTTTTACGCAGTTCATAAATCATAAGGCGATTAATTCCATAGTTCTACAGCTTTAAAGGGATACCTCTTTTAGCTTCTTTTATTATCGTTAGGGATGTAGGTATTGATTTCAATCATGGAATGACTGATTTAGTTGACAGTTACATCACACTGTAAAAAGTCTTTGGGGGTAATAGTACGGATGAATGAAATATCTAAGAGAAGTTCTCAAGCTAGAAATGGCGATCAATGTGTTTAAAGTCGGCATCTCCACATTTGCTTCTGACATAATGTGATGATGAAACCGTTAGTAAATATTGTATAACAGAGTATTATTCCATATTTTTGCTCGAAAATTAATAATAGGGTTGATCATCGCAGTGAGCACTATTATCATGTCAGTAAATTTGAGAATCGTGTTCAAATAATATAATATTGAACCAAGTATAAGAATATAAACTTTGCTGTTGAGTTATTTAATCATAACGTCAGTGACAAAAGTTAATGGCATTGTCTAAATGCAGTCCAAGAATCTTAATATAGTAATCTTAGTTTTTTTATTCACACTGAATATATTTATTTTTGAGCTCATCGAGTTTCATACCTCAACTGAATTACTAATTTTTAATCATCTTGACATCTGATTTTATATACAATCCCTAGCAAAAAGTATTCGATATATTTTACCACAAACATTGATTCTCTTCATACATTGTTACAAGTGGTTAACATGTGATTTTACAAACAAAAACAAACAACGGGAAGATAATGGGTTATTTATACTACCAAATGGTAATTTACATAATTAAAAAAATGGATTCATTACAGCAGGGTTTTCCAAAGTGTGGGTCGGGACCCACTGGTGGGTCGTAAGCCGATTTTTGGTGGGTCGTCAAAAATAAAAAGTTGAAGTAAAAAATTAGAATGTGAATTTTTACTACATTCATTTGCTTGAGCGTAGTGAAGTGTAGTGTTTGCCACTTAATAAAGGTGGGTCGCGGTTCATAAAAGTTTGAGAACCTCTGCATTACAGAATTATCTGTGTCTAACATAACGTCATATTGGAAAAAATATTCGATAAGGCATGTAGTCGAAAATAAGTTTATGATAATATAGTTTAATATTTGTTAGCACCTCATTTTGCTTTAATAATGGCTTCCATACGGCGTGACCTTGACTTTATTAAATCTTCACAATATTCAGGAGAAATTTCCAACCAACATTGTTGAATTACTACTTTTAATGATGCATTGTTTTGTTAGGTGTTTCTCGTTATGTTTATTCATTTTCCATAATACATTTCCTATTGGATTAGCGTCTGAACTTTGCTCTGGACACTTCATTAAAGGAATATATTTTTCTTTGCAATATTTCTTAATACTTGTCAGCTCAATGGCATGGGGCATTATCGCCTTAAAAAATGAAATCATTTGAGTTGCCAAATTGATCGTCCAAAGTTGTCAGAATAAACGTGAAGATGTCTATGTATGTGGCAGCATTTATGGTATCATTAAGAATGCACAATTTGCCATGTCCTGCAGATGAAATGCACCCACAAACAATTATTTTTTGAAGACATTTCACAGTTGATACCAAAGAATCAGGATGAAAAATCTCCCTCGGTTCTCCAAACAAATTGTCCACTGTCATCACAACTAACAATACAAATTCTGCATTTGTAGTTAAATGTTACTTTCTTCCAGTTATTTTTCCAAAATATGGTTATGTTAGAGAAGGATATTTCTGAAATGTATTCATTAATTTGAGTTTGTAAACTACCATTTGGTTGTCTAAATAATACGCTATTTGCCCATTGTTTCAGTTTTTTGACAAAATCACATGGTCACCACTTACAACAATAGATGAGCTGAATTCATGTCTGTGGTAAAAAGTATCAAATATTTTTTGCCAGGGGTTGTATATTTAGGGTGGTCTTTATTTTTTAAATAATGGACATTCTGAATTTGTTCCATTATGGAAAAAAAATTAGTTTGTTTTGAAAAATATTTGAAGGTCGTTACCAAGATCTGAAAAATCGTGTTTATGTTTCAAACCAATCTTTCAAACTACGAAAGTAACCGCTCAATATCATCTAAAATGGCCCAAATTTTGAGAATACCGGTACTGGAACGAGATAGGCTGGTGCCCAGATTCAATAAAAAAACTTTGGTTTTTGCCTAGTGACATTGTCATCAACTTTACTCTACTCTGAAGAGTAGGTTCACAATTGAGAGTTAACATTTGGAAGACCCAGTTGTTGAAAATTCTCACAGTAGCGGCATCTGGTTAAAATATTCGGAAGAGAGCCTTCTTGTTTCACTTTCTGTTCATATGAATAAAATGGATTGTTGAGTTGCAGCGTGATGTCAAAAGATGGCTATTGAGAAAACGCACCATTAATTGGGCATTGTATCAATTCAACTCCATATTGATTTTCTGGGGAGGCTGAAATGCACCGAATGGAATACTGCCGAAAATTGTTTTTTTGCTGCTAAAAATAGGTAATTTCATGAAAATTACCAAATTTTTTTATAAAAAGTAAGAATGTATAGGGGTTACAAATGTTTACTACTCTCATTAGTCTCTTTATTTGAAATAAAAGAACCAAAATCGTTTAAACTTACGAATTCTTCACGGAGACACACTTAAAGTCTAATTAAAAAATAATATGACTTATTAATGGCATAATATTTCACATCGATTCGTCAGTAATTTCAGTGTCGATCAGTAAGTTCAGTGTCGATTCGGCAGTAATCTAGTCGGCGCTTTTCCAGCGACCCGATTTTCTTAGTTATCAGGGAAGCAGAATAGTGCTGAATGAAATGTTGCCGATTGGAAACGCACTGAATGGAATATAAAATTTGAATGGAATCCAACTGTTTTGGAATTTGTTTGCATTTTTGTTTTATGGAGGACAAACTTTTTTAATTCCTGATTGCTTGTAGCAAAAATCAGCAGCAGTTAGAAAACGTTTTGTAAAGAGTTCCATTATGTGGTGGAATGACACAAAATTTCATTTCATTGCACAAGTTATACGTTTGAGTTATACAATAATCAATTAGCCAATGGGAGATTTGTTGTTGCTAATATTTGTTTTAATTTAATACTTTTATTGTGTTGGTTATGTTAACTATCAAAGGTAACTTATATCAGCAAATGCTTTGCTAGTTGTTGATGCACGTTTTGAACATGGTTGCGACAACGTTGCAACGTTCACTTTCAACTTTCAAATGATGATCCTGTTGTTACAATGTTCTGGCAAAAGATGGCTGCCACCAATACTAGCAGAAGAGCATATTATTGATTGGTTTTAAAAAATTGAGGATTTTTGATCTATCAAACATACAGTGTGTTATTTCTAGTTTCACTGTCGTATTCAAAAATGAGGGCCATTGGAAATCGAAATTTAATTCCATTGCTTTCCTAATGCTACACCCACACACCAATGACACACCATTTTGACACAATTTTATTATTATGCTGATAACGTTCACTCAGTTTTTAGGGAACCTTTTGTTAGTAGAATAAAATTACCGTTACATTTTGTTATGAAAAAAATCTGAAAATTTTGTTTACATTTTACTCGATGGACGAATAAAAAAATAAATAGACGGATAAACAGTCCTGGCACAATTCTAGTGTTCTAATAAGGAGGAATGATCGAAAAGTCAACTGTAGATGATTTATTATTAGTGTGATTGCTGTATTTGTTCATTGAAGAAGAAAAAAACTGGACTAGAATTGGAGAATTGAATTTCTTTTATATAAAAAAGAAATGTAAGAGTGTAGTGTAGTCCAAAATGAGTGTAGTCCAAAACTTTGGAAGAAAATGATTTGATTTTATTCAATAAATCATGCTGTGACAGAATTGGGCTAAGCTGACAAACATTGCTGTGAACACACATTGGAAAAGTTTTTCAATTTTTTGTGACAAATCCGGATTGTTAGATCATAAAGTGACAAACGTTGTCATTTTTTGTTGGGTTTATGCCAGTGGTCTTCGAAGCTATCATGGTAGTGCGCAAGCCATGGTAAGTAAAAAAAACTCGTTAGATCTAGTTTTGACGGGGAAAACTCTAGTTAGATCTAATTTTGACTGGGGGACAACTCTAGTTAGATCTAGTTTTGACTGGGGGACAACTCTGCTAGGTTGGTAAGGTTAGCATTGTATACAATGCCAAAAACGCAAATTTGGCATTGTATAGAATGCCAAAAACGCAAATTTGGCATTGTATAGAATGCCAAAAACGCAAATTTGGCATTGTATGGAATGCCTAGATTAGGTTATGTTAGGTTAGGTTAGGTCCAAACTCCCAACTCCCAACTCCCAACTCCCAACTCCCAACTCCAAACTCCAAACTCCAAACTCCAAACTCCAAACTCCAAACTCCAAACTCCAAACTCCAAACAACTCCAAACAACTCCAAACAACTCCAAACAACTCCAAACAACTCCAAACAACTCCAAACAACTCCA
>JAQIWH010002659.1:0-23457 GCA_034695005.1 Cryptops parisi | reverse complement strand
TGTACGTTATGATAACCATCAGTACTGACACGCTTTACTATTTCTTAAACACTTGACAATTAAACAATTATCAAGTATGTGATCATAGCAGTAGAAGTCAATTACCAACAGCGCAGCGTGGCAAAATTCTATTGAATGGAATATTCTATTCCAATATTCAATAGCATTAAATTAACAACACGTGTAAAACACTAACCTAACCGAGCCCAGGGTTAATGAAAAATAGCAGTAATTCTGCAAACACAATTTGGAAATGAAAATCACTAGTTCACATTGCACGTTTGTATGTAAAGCCTATATATAATAAAAAACAAGTATTCATCATTTACTTACTTTTATTAGTTAGAATACTTTGTCTTCAATGTTCATAATAATGTCAACACTACTAGAGTTTAATAATAAAGCTTTTGAATAACTTATTCAAGTACCGGTGCAGTTTTTTTTTTCCTATATAAGAGTTCATATACCGGTACTGTGAATAAATGTGATAATAATAATTCGACAGTAAATCACCAATTGTGACTCACCAATTATACATCACACGTCTCTCTAATTAAGTAAGCCTAAGAATGCTTAAATTTTAGTTAATGAAACTTAAAAAAAACTAAATAAATAAAACATTTGTTATCTCGGAGTTCACGTTGCTATATGACAGCCTTGCGTCTAAGTTTATGGTTATGGATTATTGAGTCCAGGTTAAATTGGTTAAAAACCGTATCAAATGTATGATTAATGATTTTTCAGTCATGTTATTGAATCATTACGATTCAATATGGTTTTTTTTTATGTTTTTTTTAAACTAAGCTTAAGTTACCTGGCCTCCATATCAAAGTACCATTGCTGTCATTTAACAACGTCGACTCCGAGATCACTCATCATCTCATTACTAAGATGCAACGCCACCATTTAACAACCTAAACTCCAGGATTGCCAACCATTTAATGTAAGTTGAACGATTCACTTAAATGCATGCACTGGACATTATGACTAATAAAACTTTATTGTACATAGGTATCGATGAAAATTTGTTAATCAAACTAGAAAAGTCGTTAAATTTAACAGTCGTGGGAATATCAAGAGTTTCTTTGTCATTTGTTTTTTGGACATAAAAGAGTTCCAACGGGACAGTCAGTTTCCCGGAAAAGCGATGACCAACTTGTATTAAAAAACTGATTAAAATATTTTGTACATAAAATTAACTTTATTACTCTTGCTGATTTTCATTTCTTATAAAATCCCTAACCTCAAACAACCTTCTAACCTGATATACTGTAATGCTATTTCGTACTACTTGCTCACTTGCTGGAAGGCATCCCGAGTGTTTTCCAAGGCCTTCCTGTATTTCGAACAAGGAAAAATTATACTGTACTTGTTCTTCTACATAGAAAAAAATTTTGCTTATAGAAATTCTATCTATTTGATCAATTTTTTTTTAATTACATCCTGTATATCATGGGTTATGTAGCTCAGAAATTTAAAAATATACATATCTGACTTTTACTAATTATGTTAAGGTAAAAAGCATGAATGCACGTCATCCCAAAAATGAAGATCAATTCAAAGTAAAAGATATGAAAATGAGTACATCAAAAATAGTTGTTCGCGTAAACCTTTCATACAATATACCACCTTTCATAGAATAGAGAGATCGCTTTTTATTTGTTTTGGCAGCTGCAGATATAACTAGATCTTTTTCCTTGATAGTGGAAAATTGTTCACAACTCTATCTGGTATAGCAGTTGGTTGCATGAGGAGACAATTTTTGCCCACCATTTTTCCATTCATCACATGTATTTACATTGAGACGCTACTCAAACGGGACAATTATCTTTTTGGATATTTTTTTGTTTTGTCCATTTCTTCAAAATGGGAAAAGTTGTCTTCGTCGTCGTGTTGCTGATGCATATTGTGGCATTGTCCGTTGATGGATTGGACTGCTATCACTGCCGGAGTGATGAAGGAAGCTGTATTGGTTCCAGTCAACGATGTCCATTAAATGGTGTGTTTTGCGTCAAAACTATCCGTTACCAAAATGACACTGTGATGGAATTAAGTCGACACTGCGTCAGCTGGCCAACTACTCCAGCATGTTCTGTTTCGGATGAAGATGTGTCTTGGAAAGTGTGCAAATATTACTGCGATACTGATAACTGCAATACCGCGAGTGCCATGATGAAGTTCAACGTATATGCTAACGTTGGCATTTCATGTCTAGTGTATTTAGTGGCCTTAAAAATGTTTTAAAATTCAAAATGTCATGATGTTCAGAGTGGCTTCAAACGGACTAAACGTGAAGTCATGTCACCTGTGAACTCGGTGGTAAATTACTAAATTATTCTTTGTTGTATCTAGTTGATAAGTCACTCGTACAAAACGGATAATGTATAATTTTAATGATGAACAGATGAAGCGAATAAGAAAGTTAAGAAACAAGTTAATAAATAAGAAACAAACAAACCCCCAAATAAGTTCAACAAAATAAAACAAATTCAAAATCATGAAAACTATGTCATGAACTAAAAATATAATGCAATGAAACATTGGTTTTTATGGTATTAATGTGTCGACAGCCAGCTGGAATTTTTATCCTGATACACAGGAAACCTAGAAAAAAAATAACTTGTAGGAATATAATCTAGCATACGAACACAATAAAATTGCTATCTGAATTTTGTAGAGCAGTTGGTGACATCAGAGGACAATAAAGTAATTTTCGCAATCGTGCATATGTGTCACTCATCACATCTATCCATATTGAGCATAAGCTGGAGAATTTTTGCTGGGGATTTTCTGTTTCAGCTGCATCAACATTACAAAAATGAGAAACCTATTTTTGTTCATGCTAATGCAAATGTCGTTATTGTCCGTTAACTGTTTGAACTGCTATATCTGCAATGGTCTGAACTGTCTTGGTTCCAATCAGCAGTGTCATTATAACGAAACTTTTTGCATAAAATTTGCAAGTTACATGAATGACACCATGGTGGATTTCTATCGTGGATGTGCCCTGTTTACAACCGCCCCGGACTGCTATTATCCAGGCATGGATGACAATGTGAAATGGTGTCAATACTTTTGCTCCACCGATGGCTGCAATGGTGCCAACTCCAGAGTGAATGCTAACACATACACTATTCTTGCAACTGTGGGCCTGGCACTGGCCATGAAAATCTATTGAAAATCAAATGCTGGAAAAAAGAAGCTCTTGATTTTATCTCCAAGTAGGGGTTCCCAGTATGTGAATCTTTTTGAAAGAACAAACACTTTAAAATATTAAAAAAAAAACTGTGTGTACTAACTTTGATCATTTGTACTATCTATTTGCTGAGTGCGAATAAATCCCAGTAAATTAATAAACACACTGTTGCAATAGTTTTTTGTTTTCATTCAAATTAGGTTTGGTCCTGCACTGGCCACGATAAGCTATTAAAAATCCAAACCATAATTTTATCAAGGGGGGAGTATCATTCGGTGGGCTTTAGTATATTGTCCATGAAATTTTTGCATGGGCCAAGCTGAGTTTCAAAATCGCGTAATTAGCTTTCAGTTGCACCAACTCAGTTTCAGTTTCAGATTCATATATTTGTGCTTACATTCGTATATATTGGTCAAATATACATATGGACACCCTTAAAAGAAAACGAACTGTACTTCACTTTAATATTTTAAAAAAAATTATTATTAAACTTCAGTACGGTATCGTTGACATTATTGTGAGCATTTAAGATTTGAGACAAAGTACTTTAACTAAGGCTGTAAACGAGCATGCATACTTTTTTTTATTATACACGGTGAGCCATAAGCCACAAAGGAATTTAAAACTTGAATAACTTTCTGGTTTATACATTTGAAAAAACAAAACCGTTTTAAGATTTTACAAGTAGACATCTTGAAAATTTTCTGTGCAAAAATTCATAACAGAACAACGAAAAACGTATGGCTCACCCTGTATTATGTACAACGTAAACGTGTTTTTTTTTCAGGTTAGGGCTTTTCACGTGTTAATTTAGAGCTATTAAATTCTGGAATGAAGTATTTCACTACACGGATGCTAATTGGTTTCCAATGCTGTGATCACATACTTAATTATCGTTTAATTGTCAAGTGTTTATTAATTCGAAAAATATACGTATCGTTTAACATTTACTAGTGGTTATGATAACCATTCTTTTTGCATACAGGTAGTTTTATATATGCACGGTGTCCCAAAAATGGTGTCGCAAATGGGACATTTGTAAGATTTTTCACTTTTGTGATTTCTGTCATGAACTTTCAAGTTTGCCGCGATATTAAAGAATTTTTTTGCAAGTGGAACATTACTAAGGTTTTCTACTCATGTCAATTTTTTGATGAACATGAGCACTTTTTGCAAACAAGACATTTATCAAGTTTTTCACCTGTGTGACTTTTGTCAGAAACTTTCAAGTTAGCTGCGATACTGAAGAACTGTTTGCAAGTGGGACATTCGCAAGGTTTTTCACCTGTGTGAATTCGTTGATGATTTGTCAAATTTTTAGGTTTTTCTCACGGGTCAAACCCCTTGCGAATGTACCACTTGCAAAAAACTCTGTGCTGGGACACCAGAATTCATCAAAGAATTCACACAATTAAAAAACGAGTGTGAAGTTAGCCCACCAAAGTCAGCCTCCCATCCAAACGTTAGTTTCGTTTGTTCCCAAAATTTTAGCATTTGTTCCATTCTAGGAGCCCCAGAACAAACAATTTTGTTATGACGAATGAATTCTTTCGTCATTTGTGTTGTATGAATTCTTTCATGAACTTTTAAGCCACCTGCGTTACTGAATGATTTTTTGCAAGTGGAGTGGGACATTCCTAAGGTTTTTCACCTGTGTGGTTTCTTTGATGACTCTTCAAGTGCTAAGGTTTTCTACTTCTACACGGGTGAAAACCTTTTTGAATGTTCCATTTGTAAAGCCATCAGCTCAGACATCAGAATTCAAAGTTCATCAAAGAATTCACACGAGTGAAAAACCTTATGGATGTCCCAACTGTTTGTTGAACTTTCAATTGCGACGCGGAACGAAACATTTGTTTGCAAATAAAATATTCGTTTTTCAATTTCGAAATTAAGTTTTTCACTTGTGTGAATTCTTACTTTGTAGATGAGGAACACCCACGACATTGTTTTTATGGGTACTGTGCCAGAGCCCCATGCACCTGAAAATCGTTTGAAATAAATTGAAATATATTGCTAGTATGGCTTTGCGTTAACCATGTTGGAAGGATTTTTGCAATTAATGTTATACATATAATGAGTAGGTGTAGCTGTTGATCAATATTGCGTGCCGTTGGTACTAGTGACAGAGCCATTTTTTGTGGGCCCTAGGTACTTTTATTTGGTTTTTATGCGACCTGGCAGAAACTTTTATTTCAAAAGCGATCGAGTAATTTTGTTATTTTATTATTCTTATATTTTTCTTTCTATTGCAATAACTTTTTGTTTTTTTATTAAGATGTAAACTCGTTCTCAGGAACATAAAACTGATATGACTAACCTATCCATTGTAAATCATAAATGAAATAGCCTGCATGCGCTTTCCATCCTAGTTTTATTGTCGTGCAAGAGGTGAATTTATCGCAAACGGTAAACTTCATCGTTCCGGTTTTGCCACACCTATTGTTGCTCTGTGTGAATCTGAAGGGGTTTACTCGATATTTTCCAAAAAAAGCCAATTGATAAAATGGAAAACTTTGTTTTCGCATTCCTTCTCTTTGCTGTATCGTTGCAGGTTGGAACACTTTCTGTACATGGCTTGGAGTGTTATCAGTGCACTGGCGATAAGTGTATTGGTACCCTCCAGACTTGTTCATCCAATGAACCTTTTTGTGTCAAAATTGTTCGTTATTCAAACGACGACGTAGTGATAGACTTTAATCGTCGTTGTTCACCTTTCAAACTAACAGAACATCCGAGTGACTGTTATGAAAATCCAGATGCTGGTGAAAAAACGTGCTCTCACTATTGTTCCACGGATGGGTGCAACGAGGGAGGATTTGACCAATGAAAATGACGTTATAACTTAGTTTTGGTTGTATCAGTTTTATTCTGTGATGTTAAGGTGATGACACCACAGTATATTTTTTTCATATTCACAATCTCGTTATTTTTAATATGTTTAGTTTTAGAGTCTATGTGTGTTTAGCCATTATTTTAAAACTAAAGTACACATTTAGTTTTTTAGCCAATATTAGTCAAATTGAACTACAGGTAGTATTAGTTTGCCACTGTAAATCAGCAAACATATACCTGCTGCTGTAATTTGATCGATTTCAGTGTGTTTACGCAGCTGTTGGAAATTGTAATTCTACTTTGTTGATTGTTTTTCTTCATAGTCGAGTGAGTACCTTGCCAAGTGGTTGGTCAGACAATGATATTTGCCAGTTGTTGTAGTCATTATTTGAACATAAATTTTTTTCAATCTGCATTGTGTGTGTCTCTCTCTCTCTCTCAGTCTTAATTTTGCCAATGCTGATACAGAAAGCATGCTTGTATGTATCCACTTGGAGTAAACCCACCCCAATCAGCTTTTTCTGATCCATTTTCACTTTTCAACTATTGTTTTCTTTCAACATACTGCACTTAAATAACACTAACCGACTTGTAAATATATAAGTCGGTGATATATTTTTATTGCTGTTGCAATAAGTTTTCATTTTCTATTACGATATGAACTCTACACTCTCGTACTCAGGATCGTAAAAACTGATACGATTAAACATATCCATGGTAAATGAAATAGCTGCAGGCTCTTTCCATTTCAGGTTCATTGTCGTGTGAGAGGTGGATTTATCGCTAACTTCATCATTCCGGTTTTTCCACATCACGTTTGCCACGCCAATTTTTGCTTTGTCTGAAGGGGTTTTCTCGATATTTTCAAAGTGAAACATGGGAAACTTTGTCTTCGCATATTGCCTTCTTTTTGCTGTATTGATGCAGATTGGAACACTTTCCGTACATGGCTTGGAGTGTTATCATTGCAATAATAATAATGGCGAGAACTGCATCGGTGTCATCCAGACTTGTTCATCCGATGAACCTTTATGTGTCAAAGCTGTTCGTTATATAAATGAAACCGTGGTAGAGTTTTATCGTCGTTGTGCTCCTTTCAAAATAGGACTAGGACCCAATGAGTGTTATAAACCTCCAGGTGCTCATGGCAATGAAAAGCAGTGCTTCTACTACTGTTCCACAGATGGGTGCAACAAGGATGATTTGCAAGAAATTCATCATGACAAACGCTAGAAAAACCGAAAGTTTAGTGGACTTTCTTCTGAACCTGAAAAACGTTTGCAAAGACTGAATATAATGAAAATAGTGCCAACTTAGTTTCTATTACGGCGTTGTAACTTAGTTTTGGATGTACCGGTATCGGTTGTATTTTATATTCTCTTATTTTATTCTGTTAGACTGGGCATGGTCTTATTATTTTTGATCTGTCTAGTTATAAAGCTTATAGTGTATGTATAGTGTGTTGTTTTAGTATGTTTAATCATTATTTTAAAAATAAAGTAAATATTTAGTTGTTTAGAAAATATTAGTCAAATTGGATTAATATTAGTTTACCATTGTGAATCAGCAAACAGCAGCTGCTGTAATTTGATCGATTTTTGTCACTGTTCTCACAACTGTTGGAAATTGTAACCTCACTTTTTTGTTGATGTTTTTTTTTTGTTGTTTATATCATGGTTGAGTACTTTGCAAAAATTTTTGTATGTAGACAATGAAATTTGCTATTTTAGTCGATGTAGTCATTATATGAACTTAATACATAACTTTCTTTTAATCTGCATGGTGTCTATTAATTTTACTGATGTTGATACAGAAATCTACAGTACTGTGCAGTATATCCTTATAAAGGATATACTGTAAGGTAACAATATATATTGTTTTGAGTTGACTATGCTGAAAGGGCTTTTAACAATAGTTAATCAATGGTAAATGCACTATGAGCCAGTGCAGCTGTTAATTGATATTTGGTATACGCAATTACGCATGTCAGTGATTGGGCCAGAATTTGGTGTTTGTAGGCCTTAGATTCTTCTATTCGGTTTTCGTGAGCCCTAGGAAACTTTTATTCCAATATGTACCATAAGAGATAAAATGTTTCTTTCATTTTAACTTAACACATAAGCCCTACCCACCACGCTTATAGGGCTTACAGTACTTTCTTATTTACAACGCCTAAATGGTAAATCTAGTAAAAAATATGAAACTATTGTACATTCAAAACAACAAGGCGTGTTCTATTCTCTATTGAATGCAAATCGTTATTGACTTTTCTATTTCTATATGAAATACTGTTGACTACAGATAGGAAAACTAAATTCCACAAGTTCTGAAGCGTTGCCAATAGTTACTTGACAATGTCAATATTGTGAGTGGCATACCCACAGAAAGAGCTTTTTCTGCGTTTATCAATTTTCAATTATTTCTCCAACTAATTACTTAAATAATTGAAGGCTTGCCTGGAATAACGTTGCATGTAACAATTGATAGTTTTGAGTAAATGGCGAAAGAAGTATTCAGCAACACATTGATTGGTGAAGTGATATATGTATGTTTTAGGTAGGTATGAGTTTGTCTATTGACAGCACTAGCTAAACCCATATATGAGGCACAATTTTCCATAATAATCTCAACATTGAAGTTTTTGTAACATACAACGTTATTCTGGGCAAGCCTTCAATTGTAACTGTTTTATATTTTTTTGTGGTAAATGATCAAGTTCCTGGTGTGTTTTGCATGTCCGAATGATGAAACAGACACACTAATCTGCTAACATAAATGAAGGGTGACAAATGCAACAAGGTACATATAAACTGATTTGAATGTTTTTAGTTACCAGTAAAAACATGTCATTAACTGGATGTTATAAACTACATGTTACGTATGTGTAGTTACCATGACAGTTTACATGGTAGCTTAGTGTTTATTGCCACTGATTTTCAACAATTTTAGAGCCATGCATCGATTAAATCAAATTTTTGTTTGGACTAGGTATTTTTTATTTTGACATCACACAATTTATTACAAATCGAAACAATGAAGGCAAAAGCCAATAAAAAAATAATATCACAAAAATAAAACGAATAGAAAATAAACCACTAATCAGTAAGCAACAGATAACGAAACAGGCATTTATTAAAATTCTAGGTGTTTTTGACATTATGAATGTTTTGTGCGGGAATGTTTTGTGCTACCATTTCCTAATGCGTAATGGTAGACTATTCCATAGTGGGTAAACACAATTTTAGGGTATTGTTTAAATTGTGAAAATTTTGTTTTATTATCTTGATGAAACATAAAAGAAGTTATTATGCGTATTGTTATGTTAGCATTATAATTTTTTTGTAGTGTTGCAATGGATGGGTTTCACCAACAAGCAAAAGGTATAATTCTTTCAACTGGTCATATTTTATCAATTTAGGTATTGTTAGTATTTTATGGTATTTTAATTTTCGATAAATGGAGGTATAACGAGAGTAACCAAAAAATTAAACGAATCAGAGTATTAAAAACTGTTATGAGACGTTGTAATCTATATTTTGAAGCATGCGACCACAAAATTATCCCGTAACTTAGGATTGATTGAATCTGTGTTTTTAATGGATTTAGAAACATTGCATGCTTTTTATACCAATATGATTCGTTTCGAGTTGAAAGGTAGCAATGTGATGGTGATAAGGCTCGTATGGTATTATCAACATAGGTCATGAGCGTTGATGTTAGATTTAAATTATGTAAATCATGAAGGACAGATATGGTATGTTATTCTCATCCATGAACGACGAAAACTTGCCTTTCATTTCAATGATATTTGAACATGTTTTGATTGTATGCACAACTAACATGTAGCAATCATTTTGAATCATGTTTGTCCAGCAACAAAACAAAAATTAGGATAGCATTTCGTTAAATATACAAATTTCAATGATTCATGTGGAAGATTCATTCGAAAGCTCTCATCCATGCAGATTTCATTACAGGAAACCCTTTCGAGTATAGATATTTCCTAAAACATTAATAGAAATTGATCAATATCATTAGTTTCAAAATCAATGTTATTTGGCAATTTAGTTTGCTACTGTGTATTTTCAACGGATAGGGAGATATAACTGAGTCAGGTTATTTTTTTTTGGGAAAAAAAATTTTTTTGTTTGGTATTATTCCAAACAGAGTTTGACTCAGTTGTGTATTTCTAATTTACTATTGTATAACAAGTATCACGCAACATGATTTTTTCTTGGGTTGTAAAATCTGATTGCTGAACTACTGTTTCAGGGTTTTTTAAGAGCTTTGTTCAAGACGACAGATTGCAACAGACAGTGTTTATTTTTCACTGCTAGCTGAACAGGTAGAGAGTTATAAAGCACAGTGTTTCTATCAGAGAAACAGGAAAATAAAATGGTAAACATATATACGTATATATGTCAACTGACATTGCAAATAAGCGGTTTCAATTGGTCCACGGTCACGTGAGTGGATAGCTTTCCCAACCTCACCACCTGCTTCAGCGGACCTTCCATCATTCGGTTTTCGTTTTGACTGGGAAGTTCAGCCTTGATTTTGTGTTCTGCCCAAACTGAAGAGGAAAAAAAATGGAAAAGTTTGCGATTGTCTTCCTGGTTTTTGGTGTGCTTATGCTGAATGGAATCTTGCCCACAAATGGACTAAGTTGTTACCAATGCACAGGGGAAAATTGCATCGGTTCGCCTCAGCAATGTCAATACAACGCCAATTCTTGCCTCAAATACATTCGTTACATAAACGACAGAGTGATTGAATTCGCTCGTCGGTGTGCCATGCCAGGGGATTCCAACACGTACAACAATAATCCAAATTACAACAACAATCCTAACTACAACCCCAATTACAACCCCGGTTACCAGAACCCTTCATACGGATATGGACAACAGGGACGAGCACCAGAAGGATGTTTCACCCCTCCAGGAACCTCGTCCAGTGAAAAGCAGTGTAACTATTACTGTTCTTATGATAACTGCAACACTGCCAGTTCCATGGCGAAGTTCAATGCGTTTACCATCTTTGGAATCGTGAGTCTGGCTGTCTTCTGGGCTAAGAACATGTGTTGAAATGACTGAACATTGCTTTTTTTAACAGTGAACTTGCATTTATCTTATTTTTACTAATGTTTGTTGTATCATAATACTTTTTCGATCTGCTAAACATTTCCTGTAAGTACATCATATTTTGTGGCATTAACCACTCTTTCACAGTACTTAATCGTATAGTTGGTGGGCAGTGTGTAAATCTGTCACTTTTTTTCAATAATCTTTGTAATATACACAATATCAATATTGTTTGTCATAAACTTCAATATTCACCCCTATAGTTTGGTAACTACCCATAACCAAGATAAAGTGTAAAACTAAAGCTAATTTCCTGTAAGTACAATATACATCATATTTTTAACACAATTGCACATAGTAGCATAGTCGGTGGATGTTATATAATTCAAATTTTTGCCACTTTTTTTTTAAATAATCAATACAGTATGGTCCCGCTCATGCGGCGGATCGACCGTTTTTTTAAAATTACATTTTAATAATTCAAAAGGACTAAATTCCCAACCGAGTTCCAGATCTCAAACGAAAAGCAACACAGCTTTATTTTGCATAAAAAAAGCCTAGTAATAACATAGTCATTTATAATGTGTGCAATAGAGCTAGACTTAAAAAAAGTTCAAACAAAGGTAAAATAAATACACAGCGAAACAGAATGAACATAGACATAATGGAAAAAAACCGCCGTATTAACGGAACACCATAAAGCAGGGTCTTACTGTATGATACCATATACACAAGATGTTACATTTTTTTGTCGTAAGCTTCAATGTTGACTAATGTTTTGCAACTTATAGTCATATAACTTCCCATAACAGTGAAGAATTTTAACACCAAACCTATTTGATCTATTTAAACCGAGTTGTGAATACTTACTTAATGAATGCTTAAACAAGAAGTATTCGTCATTCCAAAAATTTATTTTTAGAAGAATTTCTTTAAAAATTCTGGTCATGAATGTCACATATACAGATGCGTAGTAATTTTAAGAATGGACTTTAAGAACAATTGCCACTTATTGTTATATGTCTTGTTTGTTTGTTTTTTACAAAATAATAAGTGCCACTAACAAAAATGATAATTGCTCGAGAAGTTTTTAATAAATGTAAATATGAGTTTTAAAATACAGGTGAAGGACTGAAAAGAACAAAAAATTAGTGTGCCAGTTTTATCATGAATACTGATTCAAGGTCTTTCTTTTACATTCAACATCCAAATGCCTGGAAGCCAAAAGCATTGGAAAAGGTCAATGGAAAGTTTGTTTTGGCTTGTAAAGAATTTTTATAAACATTGGTGATAATAAAAATTTATATGTTGGTGCGAAATTTGTGACCAACTTTTCGTCAGTATACAATACTCCAACACACTGTGTTCCATGAACTGCGCACATCATAGGTTGCATGTTATAAAATGTCCAATGTTGTCAGATGAAAAGGCAAGTCAACTGTGAAGGTCATTTCTTCCATATATACCTTTTGGTAGCCCCCAACATGCAATACCCGGAAACGTTTTTTTTTTTATTTACCTGTTTTTTTAACAAGCGATATTATTAGTCATCCAAACATGTAGCTACAGAACTCAAGTTTTATTCAGTTTGTTTGAAGTTACATTTTTTTCTTTTCAATAGAATACAAAAGAGGAAACAACATTCAATTAATTAGATTTCTACAGATCTTTCGTAATGTTGAAAGGGGGAAAAAATAGAATGAACCTGATGCATGATGCAACCTTATTTTTGTTTCTTTCATGGTATATAATTACATTTAAATAAGAATTGTCTTCATTTTTTAATAGTGCAACTATTATCTCGATTCTATTGACAGTTTGCTGCAACACACTCATTTGCAGATTTTTCACACATTTAAGGTACAAAACTGGGTATTTTGTTTAGTGTCCCCAAAAAAAAAGTATGTCAGAATGACACAAGGAATTAAATGTTAATCTATGTTCAGTGTTGATTGTTATCTTTCAGAAGCTGCAATCAAGTTGTTATTAAAAAAACGTGTCATGACTACTTGCCAACGTTTGAAACAACAACCATCATGAATTAAACATCATAATCCATTTTAATGATGATTCCGATACACTCTTTTGTCTTTCTTACAATAGAAATTAAGAAGGAAAAAGCAAATACAATTTTAAAGTAGAAATGTCTTGTTTTTTAGCTTAGTTCCATGAAATTTACTCTACGAAAATTGTTGGATATTAGCATTTAGTTTGGCACATCCGCACATTTTTGTGTTTTTTTTTTGTTGTAAAGATTATATCACTACAAACTGTATCGTACAAAAAGGTTATACATATAAAGAATTTGTTATCTTAAATAAATACACACTAAAAAAGTTGTGTGCGTTCTTTGACGAGTCAATAAAGTAGTCATTTTCATCTTCCACGTCTGTTTGGGCATTCTTAAATCACTCTACATCCTAACACGTATACTTTGGAGCTTTAAAAGTGTTTGCGAAATAGTCTCACAATTCAATTAGAGTTGAATTGTCTTCAGTATACGTTGCATTGAGAATGCTGGATGATGTGTTGCTATAGTCCTCAAGAAATTCTTCGGTCGTTGAGGGAATGTCAGTTGTCGATGGGGTGTATGCAGACGTAGTCTTGGAGTACTGACTGCTGTCTTTGGCATTGTTGCAGCCATTGGTGGAACATAAATGGGTGCACACACGCCGATTGAAGTAGGATACGGTAATGCAGCCCTCTCGGACCGGTGCGTAACTGCAGTATCGAGTGGCTTTGGAAAGCGAATCGTTGGTGTAGGTGAAAATGACGATGCAAAGTTCCACATCATCATGGCATCTTTCTGGAGGAGGCAACTGATCGATGCAGTTCACATCCCGTCTTCCCGCGCCTGTTTCACACATAACACATTTCAAGCCTTGAGCACGCGGGCTGAAGAATGACAAGATGCAGATATTCCACAGAGTTAGACAGATGAGGTTCATATAGTACTTCATGGTTGGAAGAGTGGTTAGATTTTCACGTGCAATGGTTTGTCAAGTGGAAAGATTCATTTGGCTCGGTTGCTATAGTTACCAAGATGATGCTGCGGAACAAAAATCAATAATGTACTAGTGTAGTGTCTGTGATGGCAGCAGATTGAAAAAGAATTTGAGTTTGCGCAGAATTTGAGTTAAAAACTAACACAGGTAGAAAAACAGTGTGCTAATCTAAAAAGTGGAACTAAGCTTATTATAATGATGCAATAAAACATCCAAACCCAAGAAAAATACTGTAACTTCTTGGTTTCTTAAATGTCATTTGTGACTTGCAACGTCACAAGAACAAAACAAACAAACAAAAAACACATTTATTCTTTTAATTATAGTCAATCCACTACTAAAAATAAGATATATAAAACAGATACGTTTACATAGCGATTCCCAACTTTTTTTCAACATTATCTAATGGTATTCAAAAAATTTCATGACACCTCTTCTTGAATGAAGTCGGAAAAAATCATGGTTAAAACTATTTTGCTGTCAAAATTAATTCTCATTGTCTTATAACTTAGCTTTTTCTAGTGACATGAAAATTAAAATATGTATTTATTATTATTTCCTATTTAGAAAATGGAAATGTTTGAAACCATTGATCTATCCTTTGGTGAAATGCTAGTTCTAGGTGTACCAACGTGTAGATAAGATGGGAAAATCTGTCTGAGCCATGGTATTTAGTACTACTGCTGAATATAATGTTATTAATGCTGTATTTATATAGAAAAAAATATGCAACTATGCATATAGAATTCAATGCTTTATTTCAAATTGTATAAAAACTACATATGTTACATGCAGCATATGAAAAATTATTTATGCAATTTGATGGTTAGTTCTTGTTCTTCAGGATGATGGGATTACAACCGCAAAATAACTTCTCTGATAGTTCTACTGTTGTGGTTGGGATTATTTTCTTAATATGGACTAAATATCTTATCCGCGAGGTAAGTGTGATTTGCAAATCTACAGAACCAATGAAAAAAAATGAAAATTTAAATAACTTAGTGTTCCATAGGCTATTGTTAATTTCCAAAAAAAAATTTTGGTAAATTGACAAGTGATGGTTACGGTACCCAGTAATTAAGCTAGGTGGTTTAGGAAATCGTGGATGCTGGGTTACTTTCCAATTAGGGAGTGGTCTAGTAGTGTAAAACCCAATTTCATGAGATGTAAGAAGAGGCATGTGATACAAATCTTCTGGCCCTGTCAACAGTGAGCAGCAGATTATTCAAATGTACAAACATGGACCTCTTGTCGGATAGGTTCACCTTTAGTTTTTCTTATGTTCTTCCTTATTAATTTTTTGTAGCAGTCGACAGATCCTCTGACATCTGTATTGTAGATATAATTTGTGTACACATCTACATACTGTGCATTCGAAGTCTTTGTTGATTCAGTATCAGTGGTTGGAAGACTTTCGTCTTCTGTTTTCTTGAGAGCATGGAAAGGGTTGTTGTAACCCATGTAAGTCCAGCCAAACTGTGTCATTTCTAAGTCTGGTGCTGGATGCTAACAGACATTTGTATGGTTGTTGTTTTTCATTTGAAAGCAAAATTAAGGTAGGCTATTGGAATTCAGTTATTCCAGTATTTAATAATGCTCTGATGGGTGCTCATTATTTAAAATCTTAAATTCGTTCGTGCACCATGATTTAATTGGAAACAAGTATTAGCCTATTGTTCTAACCTTTTTATAGACATTTAAAATGGAAAAATGTGTTAAATTAGAAATTTGCAAGTACAGGTTGGGTGGGCTTCATCAAAGCCATTAGATACAGGTTAGGAACCTACATTGAATGTCTTTGGGTTTCACTGTTTCGGAATTCACTAGTGTGGAAACAACTTCAATAATTCAGAACCATTCCATTGGAATCCAAATTATAAACAAAAGCTATATTTATTTACATTTACTGTGAATTTAAAAATTATGAACAAAACCTATTTTTTAATTATTGTAAATCATTTATTCACTGTAAATTTACAATTATAAGATGGTCATTTGTTCACAAAATTTTATTTTAAATTTAAAAATCATGAACAAAAACTGATTAAATTATCGTTTTTTGTTCATAATTTTAAATTTACGCTTTATTTTGTCATTTTTTCATAGGTTTCACCATGGTTTCACTGAAAATCTGCTAATCCAGACATTGTTTGGTTCCGAGCTTTCTGGATTAGCAAGGTCCAACCTGTAGTTTGTTTTGATTGATATTTTGTATTAGATACAATTATTATTTTTAGGTGCTAATTTTATGTACTTTTTTAATTGAATTTTTATTTTATAGTTACAGTGCTGTATATATACAGTACATATATTCAATACATAAGCATGGTCAATACAAGGATGACATAAGGATGCCAACAAGGAATCCAGGTATTCTATAGAATGTCAAGCCTAGTTTAAGTAATGTATAAAATTAGCATTGGAATAGTTATGTTAATGTTTTATCCCAAAAATTTAGATTGGGATAAAATTTAGGCTTACATTTGACCTTTAATTTGTTTCAAAGAAAATATTGTAAACTAACTTTAACTAACTTAAACTTTTCGATACAAGCTGTTACAGTATCTCATACTTTGCTACCAGAAATTACATCTTTGTTTGTTAATAAAATAACATCAATTAGTACGTTATATCATAATTGTTACAACAAATTAGGCATTCTATAGAACACTTCGGATTCTATACATTGCCGGTAACATATACACTGTAGAAAATAAAATAAAATAATTTTATTTTTTAAATTTATTTATTGTTCAATTATATTAATGTCACTTGTGTATGTCATTAAAAACACACTTCAACTCGAGCAAGCATTAGCTTGAAACTACAAGAGATTTCATTTTACGCGGTTTTTTTTGTTTTTTTTAAATAATTAAAATGTTTTTATAAAATATAATAAACACACGCATATAGATATATCCAACACTGTATGTATATATTTCTTTAAAAGTATTTTTTTTTGTTTTCACGAAAACCGCGTAAAATGGAATTCCTTGAAATTTCAATGCTTAGCGCGAATTGAAGTGTATCTTTTCAATGACAGGTGGCAGTAGCTGTCATAAGCATCTCTCATGTGATTTCTTGTGTGGGAATTTTGTTTACAGGATTTGTTCCTGGGTATTTCAAAACTAATGTATTTGGAAATTTACTCATGCTTTCTTCATCGGTAAGTATTGAGTCAATGTTATAAATTGTTCAGTATAAACTAGTACATCCATTTTGCTTATAAAAATTATCTCTTGTTGGTTGTTGCTAAACTTGTGGCACCTTAGGCACTGTCAACTCTCACATGTCTTGGAAGAAGTGTCGGTCGGTACTTGATGAGAAGTATCTTGAATGATTCCACTAATAATTAATCAACATCATGATGACTAGTTACAATAACCAGAGGATGAGAAATCTTGGAAAGAATAGACGCAAAAGGAAGAAAAGTGGTCAGGATCGGTCATCATGCGAACAGCACATCTGCAACGTTAACGTCACTTTCTAGTAAGTATTGGTACTGACACTGAGATATATCGAAATTGTTTACTTACTTTTGAATAATGTGGTTATATGTAGTAGTGTAATGATAATGAAGAAGATAAAATGGTAAGCTGTGTATCATGCCATCTAATTATTGTAAGTCTACCTATTTACGTCATCCAATTTTTTTTTGCTAAGATAATCTTACAACTGCAATACATTGACTGCAAAACAATACTCATGAGTAACTGTAAGCACAATGCTTATTGTTTTGAATTGAGCTGTAGTTTTATGAATTCAAGATTATGGATTTCGACTGCGGTGAGACTGGGCTCCACTGTGGCCTGGTGGTTAGTACTTCCATAGCTTACCTCTTGTATGCTAGGTGCTGAGTTTGCCTCCCACTTGTGCCGTGTTGGTTCAGTTTGAGGTCTGACACTGTGCTGCGAGGGCAGGTTTTCTCAGGGTACTCCCATTTCCTACTGCATCATAAATTTCTGTTCCATTACTTTCATCCTCATCTCTATTATCATTCTGGCATTTTTTGAATTAAAGTTTATGTGACGGTCAAATGACATACCTTAACAGAAGTCGGTGCAGTCCTTAAACCACAAATACCTGCCTACCTGTGCTGAGACTTGCACAATGAAGTTGTGATAGTCAGGGTTGTGCATCAAACAGTTTGGTAAGAATATGCAGTTTGATAAATCAAACTGGGTATTGGACAAACATTTCTATGCAAGCAGAGTCGAGTTGTGAAACCTTTATTGTTATTTTCACTTGTTCTTTTGCTTCTTAAAGCTGTAGAATATGGGATATGTTTGTATTCTAGAATCTAGATGATTAAATAAGAGTACTTAATTTTTCAAAACACAACAACTGTTAAATACTTACGTTGCATCATGGTTGTTCAAGTTAAAGTGTAGCCTATCAATGATGATGATCATCATTGGTAAGTAATTTTCATGCGCTAGATAAGATTACCTAGTTTCATGCCGAAGCACCTATGAAACTGAAATAAATGATTCATAAAGTATGTGTTGTTGTTCACTTAAAATCATTTAGCAAAAACATAAACAAAAAACAGCATATATCTTGTGAGGCATTTGATGGTAATATTAGTTTATGCATTCTCCACATTTGTTAAAACTAGACTATCGATTAGTTGTTAGCTAACGGCAACAGGATGTGGTTGCCAGTTTTTGGTCGTGTGTTCTTTAACTCGGTTCTTTCAAAGCTTTTTTTGCACTCCAATTCTAAAACCTCTTTTTGTTCAGTGAATGTTGATTTTATAGTTTTTAAGAAATTATCTTAAATCATATGTAAAATCATGACAAATTCCAATTATTCCATATTCTCATTACTGTTGTTATCGAAACTAATGGGTACAGTCTATTTATTGAATTTCACGATAATCTGATCTTACATTCAATGAATTGATAAGTGGGCCATACATTGTGTTTTCTAAAGCTTTTTAAATTTGATTATGTACATTTAAAAATCTAATATTATTTTCTGTTAAGTAGTCAATTATCTTTCAAATATTACACAGCACTTATTTTTTCCAGTTACTAGCAATCAAGCACGTAATTTGTTATCTAAATCTGCGAGTTGCTGCAGGAAAGTAGGATTTGGTGCGACGTGTCTATTTTGGGCAATCGTCCGCAATGCTTCCTCTGCTGTTAAATTTTTGCGAACCATAAGATAAGCTGTAGCTAGTGATGATGACCGACTCATTCCCAGCATGCAATGTATCAAAACATTACCTAAAAAAAAAAAAACAGACAAAATGCAATGTTTAATATTTGTTGACATCAAAAATCTTCATTACAGTTGCAAAACAATGTTTTTTGTTCCTTCCACTTGACAAACAGTACCTTTTGCTTCTAAAGCTTCATCGACGAAAGGAATCACTTCGTCCAAATACTTGGATAAATTGGCTTCCGAATTATCTTGAACTTGCAAACCCAAAAAATGCATTCCATGACCTTTGTAGTCATCGGCCGTAGTGTTGACTTGATCAAATGCTGTTCCCTGTGCTGAGTTCAGAATCCATTTGATGTTTTTTTCTTTGAGGAAATCAAAATTCAGCGCTGTCATTCTGCAATAGGAGAAAGCCTTTTCAATACTGTGCGCTTGCAGTTTGTGTTGTTATATAAAATTTTTGATTCAGCTATTGTAGATTGAAACTCAATACAGAGAAATGTAGGCTAATCAAACACACACTGATATACAGGTACAATATGTGTTTGCTAATCTGCAAGTCATGTCTCAGTTGTGCATGATGTAACTCACGCTAGATTACATTTTGTTTGACTAAATTTGTATTTTACTACACTTTTAAATTAACCAATTGAAGGCTTACTCGGAATAAAGTTGCATGTAACAATTCATGGTTTTGATTACATGGCAAAAGAAGTATTCAGCAACACATCAACACATTGATTGTCACACATTACTAATATAATATTAGGTGTCCAATTTTGAAGTGATATATGTATATGTTAAGTAGGTACGAGTTTGTGTATTGGCAGCAACTAGCTAGACCCATGTATGAGGCACAGTTTTCCATAATAATCTCGATATTGAATTTTTGTAACATACAACGTTGTTACGGGCAAGCCTTCAATTAGTAACATCTTACCAAACCTGTCAAATTGGCTATTCTCAAACATAGCTCTCTGCTGCTTGTAGCAGTGAAAACTCACTTATTTCCAACATAGATGCCTGGATAGACTTCATTAGCACTTTTATCGTCCAAATATAACGGCATGGAATAGCTTTTTTTCATGAGGTCTTCTCTCATTTCTTCTCCAGTAACTTTCTCTTGTATTAATTTCAATTGGTCATCGGAAAAGAAGTACTTGGGAGGTTTGGTAGTTGCTAGAACAGTTCTAAGCTTTTCCCTTGTACACATTTCTTTTGCTTCGGCCATCGCTTCAAATGCAATAAAAATTAGTCAGCTTGATCTTGCATGATCTCTAGACTAGATGTCATTTAATGACTTCATTATTACATTTATTGATTTTATTTTTTTTAATGATAATATTCATTTTAAACTATAACTCACTTTACAAAATTTATAGCCTAGTATGAGTTTTTTTAATCACTCACTCACTTTACGATGGACATAATTTGAAACATTCAACGCTAAGTTATTGCATTTTTACAGTTTGAGTTATTGGTGCAATGTATATGCAACAAATACAAGATTATACAAGAAATAGGAACTACCTCAAGTTAGGCACTAAGTTTTATGAAAATTGTTTCTTTTGTTTTTCAATCATGTCCGGACCAACAGAACTACAGACAGTCAGACAAATAATTTTATTTATAGAGATGCAATTGCAACTTAATACTTCTAGATAAGATAACCAATTAACACAAGTAACCTATGTAAAATTAGGTTCTGTAAAATTATTTTCTGTATTAACGGTAGAATAATTTTAATATATGAATTCAGTATTTGTTGTTATTAGACTTATAACAATTAAAATTATATTAAAATTAACCACTCATAATATAAGTTGTTAATTTTAATAAGTCCTATGTATAATACATACCTAATGTGTCGTCACTATGATGAGGTTAACTATATCACTCCGCTCTTGTACGCTTCCCAATGATTCTGGGTTGCTGCTCTTGCCAGGACTCTTGTTCTGGTCCTCGATTATTATGATTAATCTGTTGCCGCGTTTGATAACATGAAGAGCTGTTTATGAAATATGATAAGCAATCGCCACCTTTCGAAAAGCATCAAAATTTTTTCTATAGTGTAGTTATAGCATTATCTCAGTGGAATATAAGATTGCAGCACTGTATCTTGAGATTATTGATATTTGAATTACAATGATATAACATAATATCAAAATGTTATATTTAATTTTGATTAAGATATTAATTCAATAGCAACTTAATGTATCATTTCAAATATTTTTATTGAAAAAAAGAATAGTCAGATATACAGTATAGAATGAATGTTACGTGTAAAACACACCTAATGGTGCGAAGTTCACTTTTGTGAAATAATCAACATGCAGATAAACCTGAATTATATATTATGATGCAACTGTTTGTAATCTCTTATGCGAGAATCAAAAGCCAAATAAAAAACTTCCAGGTTGCTTCTGAACTTTAAACTACAAGGTGTAATCCAAAAGACTGTGTGGTTACATCGAACACAGGCATACCTAGCTAATACAACAGGCAGGTTAAGGACTTCAACGTACCTAATTCAACCAGTCCGTGAACATTTGCATCACAAATCAAAAGAACGCATAACTTAAATTAGCAGACTGAATGGAGATCTTCTCACCTGTGGCAACATGCCCAATAGAAACACACTGTTTTGACATGGTTGACATTTTAATGCTACTGTATATTCAAATGTCAACAATAATAATAATGCACCATTTTATTCATAATCAATGTTATTCATACATTAAATTGATCAAGGTTGTCCAGAAATTGGAATCAAGCATCTGACAATACTTTATGGGCTAAGTCACATTGGAACTAATCTGCAAGATTAGACATTGACTCATAAATGATCAGTTTTATAATAAGCTCAGCTCATCATTAATTTTACATAATAAATTTTTGTTTTTTATTGAGTCTAGCTGAGCTTTTACAGGAAGTCAGCCCTAACTAAAAATGTCTAACTTGGAAGTTTGTCAAATAATTATTTGTTACATGGTTATTAAACCATTTCTACTGAATGCTTCTAGGAATCAAAAGCTACAATATTATATTTTGGTTGAAAGTGTTAGACTTTTTTCACACATTGATCCAAGTTCCTTGTTCATTTTTCGTGAAATTGTTTTTAAAAATATTTTTTTGGAAAGTCAGTACAGTACGGGTATTTTGGATCCATCTCTATTTTTGACTATACCAGTACAAGATCATCTGTACTAGAGTACAAGTTACTTGTACTATACACCTATACCTCGCTATATGGCCTAGATACGTTCCGGAAAAGTTGGCCGGAAAGCTAAACGTCGTATAACGAATCTTATTATTTTGATCAATTAGTTTTGATTATTGACAGCGTTTTTTTTGGCCGTATAACGAAACATTGTGGGCCATAAATCGAAAAAGTGCCATAAAAAGGCTGTTATAGCGAAATGTCGTATAAAGAGCGGCTGTATAGCGAGGTATAGGTGTACTTATAGTGCAAGTTCACTAGTACGAGCAGTACTGTACAGAAGCTACTCAGAGTACCTGAACTCCTTCTACCAGGACCTACAGAGATAACACATTTGTTTTGTCTGGTAATCTGATTAGCAGCAAGTGATCGTGATATAATGGGTGTGAAAGATACTATTAGATCTTAGGGGATTTCATTAGGTAATGCTGGTTTAACTTTTTATTGGGCACATATGCTGTCCAATGTTTCTCTTCTGAATGATTGAATTTCTCGGAGAGGAAAATTTCCATCAGTGTGCTCAATCTGCAGAGTGAAAATGTTGATGATTTTCATCTCGTTTGGAGAACGCTGCTCGGGCATCAGCATATGAATTGGGCTTGAGTTCTTGCTCACTGAAAGTTTGAAATAGGTGAACCCATGTTGGGGGTTTAAGACTTCAAACCATTCACCTCTCACAAGTGTATAATCCACCAAATGCAGAGATTCATTTATTAGTATGACTTTGAGATTTTTAGTCATACTTTCATAGATAGATTTTTACCACTGGCTGCTCTGTCAGGCACATGTGTCAAATGTCAAAACTTGTATGATCCTCTTGTATTGAACTGGACATGCCATGTTTGTCTGATCTAGAAGTAATCCCGGTATACTTCTATACTCTATCCCAAATTAGCTGGCACAGAATTAGCTTGAGGCAGCCAAGGGGCGAGCTAGGTGATCACTGTGTGA
>JAQIWH010002658.1:0-23464 GCA_034695005.1 Cryptops parisi | reverse complement strand
CGCAACCAGGTTTTTTTTCGGGGGGGGTGAGTTAGAACAACTTCGCCTCTAAGTTTTTCCAGCAAGGGGGGTATGGGGGCGAAGCCCCCATGTACAGGGGGCCTGGGGGTCTTACCCCAGAAGCTGAGAAAATTTTGTGCGTTTTTAACCTATTCTGGTGTGTTTATGAATATGCTACAAACTGTATCAATTAAAAATATGATAATTTATTTTACCCTAGAAATACTTGTCAGGTAATATTTGAAATATTTGAATTGTGGATTTTTAGAAAAATAATTTCGGGGAGGGGGGAGGGGGTTAACCACTAACCGACCCCCCCCCCCCGGGGTGCGCCACTGTAACTGTTGTATCTGTTAAACTTATGTACCGTAGTATGATATTCTAAAAAATGAAATATTAAAACTAAATCTAGCGTTCATTATTCGCGTTCAATTAACTAAATTTACATTTTTAGCATCATTCGGTTAGTATCGATACTCCGAACGATATTTGTTTAAATAATCGATACTATCGCTTCAAAGTGAATATAATAAGTCGATCGTCGCGTAGGCCATGTGGTCGTGTCGTGTCCGATGTCATTAAGTCGTATTTTGTTGTATAAATAATACTTTGGGCTCTTTATTTTAAGCTCGTTGTTTAAATAAAATACAAAATATACTATGGGCAGACCCAGAGGTAAACGTGGTCACGGTCGTAAGAAGAAAAGTGCTTCAGGTTCGAGCAATCCCTTCCTTTCCTACTTTGCTCACAAGTTTACAAAATACAGCTGTGGGGCTTACATGGTAATCAATCGTTTCGTGTTTTTAAATCTTAATCCATAGAATCAAATACTACAGAAACTGAAGAACCCAAACAACCAGTGAAAAATGATGTCCATGACAAGTACAAGATAGAAAATCTACTAGAGAAAGTAAGACTATATCTTAACAGTGAGACCAGGGACAATTTACTATGAGTAGTAAATGGTCCAACCATTCATCATCCAATTTGAACCTGTGTAAATGATTCAATGACACTATTTTAGGCCGAAGAGAGCATCAATACTTTCAACTATGAAGTGGCTCAACGATTTTGTCAACGAGCCTTGGAAATGGAGCCAGACAACGTGCAAGCGCTGGAACTGACTGCCGGCTTACTGTTGGAAGTCGGTGAATTTGAGAAAGCCAAACAAATATCCTTCCATTAGTGTTTTGTGGGTTATGGAATTTAAATATTGTTCAGAATCTAAACTGCTCTACAGCACTGACACTATTGAATCGTTTTTTTTTTGGTACTTACGTCTTAACCTTCACCCACCGAAAATTTCATCTTGTACAAGATTTTACGCAAAGTGCCCCCTAGCTGCGTCTCATGATATGAATTATAATAAACATCTAGGTACAATAAAAAGATCATTATTTATCATATTGTTGGGAGAATATAATAAATATATGAATGAGTGTGTCATTTGGGGTCTTTATTACAAAACACATTACATTAGAGCCAATCACAGCTTAAGTTTTGTTTCATTGGGGGGGGGGGGGTTAGCTGTTCTTCAGGTGTATATCATGTGTGCATCATGTAATCAGTGTCTTAATATAATTCATTTTTGTACTCAAATCCTAAAAGTTGCATCTTATATTTACAAAAATACGGTGAATACATTTTTGTTTCAACTAACCTACACTATACACGTGTGGAGCCCTCATACCAGTAGTGGTTGTAGGTTAAGACAAGTACCTTGTTTGTTTTTCCTTAATGCACCGCACTGCTTGGGTAGAGCTATTTTCGTGGATCCTGTTCGTGGCTACACGAAGTTTCTGACGATGGGCCAGCTTCACAATGGTGTCGAAGCCCTTCAATACTACCGGAAAGGCATTGAAATTTTAAAAGCGTTGATTGAAGATGAAAGTGCGGAAGCCGCGGCTGCCAAGGAGAAAGAAAACAAGACGGACTTGGTTCACACGCTCTCTACTGCTTGCTGTGCCATTGCGGAGCTATTTATGACAGATTGTTGGTCAGTCGGTTTATCATTATACTCTTTATATTAGCTTCACTTGTGAGTTTCTACATACAAAAAACAAGACGACTCGATGGATTTTGATGAGTGAGGTGTTCATGAATCCGTTTTTAGTCTCACGAGTGTCACCGCCTATATGCTGTTAATTAGAAAGCAATATGGCAGACGCTATATGCCAGTATATAAAAAGCATTTTTAATGTACTTGTTTTTTTGTTTAATTTTAAGTGTCTTGAATTTACAACATATAGAAATTAATTAATTAAATATCTAGTTTTGAAGAAGTTGCGGAAAACCAATGTTTGCACAATCTGGAAATGGCGATCAAAGTGGATCCTAACAATTTTGAAGCGTATCAGATATTTGCTAGTTACTATCTTGTCCAGGAAAACAAAGAGGTATCGTATACAAAATTTGGTATTGCAATGCTAACTAAAATAACCTTATATTACGTATTATCATATAAATGAAATTTTTTTTTTCTGTATAATAATCAAAATTTTAAGAAAAAAATTACTATTAATTTTTGTTTAGAAATCCCAAGAGATGATTAAAAAGAGCCTTTCTCTTTGGCTACCTCAGTATCAAGCTGTTCGAGAAGGACGAGCTGAAACTGCTGATGCAATTGAAGTACTAAATCCAAATAAACTATTTTATTATTATTATACAGGGTGTTCTTGAAATGTTTCATTTTAAACATGTGTCAGGAAATGTTTTCCTTCTGAGATAATACAGGGTGAAGTCACGTAAATGTATAGGTCTATCGTCTCATCACTGTAGGTATGCAGACTAGTCAGCATTTCCGGACCCATGTTTATATGGACTTTTTTGCTTTGTTTTGATGCATAGCATCTTTAGTTGAAATTCCACCCTGTATAAGTAGTGGCATGGTTACGTTTGATATATTTTATATTTTCTTTTCTTAATTACAGGTGTGTCCTGTGACTTACGACTTGAGATTATCGACTGTCAAGTTACTTATAGAACTTGGTGAATATGAGGTGTGTTGATTTCACTTGGAATTTTGTGACAAATTTATTTACTTATTGAATGTTTACAGTTGTACGTTTAAACTGTTATTTGAATGGACAAATGATTTATTATTGAACAGGACGCTGCATTAGTTTTGGAAGGCTTGGTTGAAGAGGATGATGAAGTCGTAGAAGTAAGTTGAAGTGTTATCTTACTCTGTGTGATTTTTTACAACACTCAGATAACATGCACCAATTAGTATATTTTGTTTTTGTTGTCAAAAGAAACTTGTGAAAACTGTTACAAACTGAACTGACATATATTATAATGTACAATTTATTTTTTGTCATTTGTGTTCTAGGTTTGGTATTTGTTAGGCTGGCTGAATTATCTCAAAGGTGATGACTACAAGAGCAATGCGCAATTCTATTTTGAGAGATGTAACAAGGTTTGTATAGTTTTTTAGATATACTGTAGTACAATGATTACTGTTTACATTATCCAATCAGTTGCCTAAGTATGTAAAATGTTATGTTGCTAGTTGGCCAATAAATCTGAAGTGGTCGAAGAAGAGATAATGAAACATGTCAGCGAATTGTTGGAAGAGCTTGGGCCAGGTGACGATGATGAAGATGAAGACGATGATGACGACGACGAAAATAAAGAAAATAGTACAGAGGCTGTGGATGAGCCATCAAGTAGTGATGAAAAAATGGACACTTTGGATTGAGGATTATTTGTTGTTTACTTTGAGACTGATTAACTTAAATAAAAACAACAAGTTTCATTTTGTGGTTTTCTGATCTACGTGAAAATTATAACGATGTTTTTCAAAAAGGTTTGTCTGGTATTTTTTAAATGCTTATGAAACCGTGGGGAGGAAAATTCGCAAAGAATGGCGATTTGTTATTACTTCAAAGCTATATTTTAATAATGATCGAATACCAATGTCAAAGTATATTGTTTTACTTTATTTTATTTACTTTTGTAAGTGAAAATATTTTTTGGAACATTGGGGGGGAGGTAGTTATTGATAGAAAATCCAGTATCCTTAAATACACTGGTATCTAGTTATTGTGATCACTTTGGAACCGGTGCTTTTTGATAACATTAAAGAACGAATAAAAGTGTTTTGGGACCCACTGATTAAGAAAACATCCGTGATTATAATAACCGGATTCTATCCCACCCTGTATTGATAATTAAGTAGTTGTTCAAATCCGCCACGCGATGGCGAAGATATTAAAAATTTGAGTTGTGAGCTGCGTTCACGTTGGATCCTGTAAGCACTTTTAGTTCGAAAACCGTTCAAAGACAGTCGATAACTCTTGTAATTTACATGTATGCTATACACATTATCGACTGTTTTTGGACGGTTATTGCGTTAAAATGGTTGCTTTGGATTGAAAAGTGAAGAGACTTTGGTGAAATTGACAAGTTCTGAACAAATTTTGAACAACTACGGTCTCTGGCTGGATCAGTCCAGGAAATTGAAAGGTTCGTATATCATTCAGATTGTAAACAATATTAACAAACCGTCTACTTTAATGGATTGTAGCAACCTTATTCAGACATATACAGACCCAGAAAAAGGTACCACAGACGTTACTGTACATGTTACTAACAGGTAACGTCTGTGATACCTTTGTTTTTATTTACGTATTGATCTGTACATGTATGTATGTATTTATTGGGGCATGAGCTTAGTTTATGAGATTCGTTGTTGAACATGTCTACAAGTTGTTTACAACTGTGTATGCAGTGTATTTACTTCTGCGTGACACAGCCGGTGTAATTGTGTCGGTATATTATTAAAAGTAATTGGCCACAGTGGTTTTTTTTTTGGCTGTAATTAATAACCCTGATAATCGTTGTAGTGTCATGTGTCGACCCTTCCTTTTCTATACTTTAAACTGTATATGGGGTAAGTCGGAACTCGAGTTTCCTTGAAGTTGGGTCTAGTTAAAGGGACACCCTGTAAACCCTTGTTTTTATGCTTCAGTATAATTAGTTTTCCCTATAGGCCTGTGGCATTTTACTAATCCTAGTACTTTAAGGATATGTATTTCGAAAATGGTCTTTAGTAGGAAAACACAGAGTAGTGTTGGTATTTGAAATGTGTTTGAAAGTCAAATACACTGGTTAAGTAAGATAGGCCAGTTTTTAAGTTCAGAGGTTTTAAAATGCTTTTTGTTAACTCACTTGCAGGTACCGGTTTTTGTTGAATTGCACGTCACCGTCAGGAAACCATCATGGATGAGGCAAAAGATATGGCTGAAGTTATGGGCTTTGCTGGGTTTGGTAATTAATATAACAAAAAAAAAATTGTTTTAATGGTGTCACAAAACACTTTTGAAAAATATCTGAACCAATATTTTGTTTTCCTCATTTTTTCACGATTCTGCGGAGCAAAATATTGTGGAACAAAATATCGCAATGACAAAATGTTGCTGACAAAATAACTCTTGATTCAATGCAATTCAAAATATTGTCAAATAATGTTACAGTCAAGGTCAAGTATATTATTGAAACAAGTGCTTTAGATTTTAACAAATAACTGTTTTGTTATTTACTTATTTTGTGTTTTCTGGATGACATTTTGTATTTAATTGGACAATGTTCTGTATTTTATTGGATAATATTTTGTATCTTATTGGACAATATTATTTATGTTTATTTATTTTATTCACTCGTAGGTAATAAAATTTGTGTGAAGTTCATATGTGTGTATTGGTTCACAGGATCATTCGAAATTATTTGTTAGCACAAATGTATGTTGTTAGATGGTATTTTGTATTCTGTCTCACATTAAAATATGTGAGAGTATTTTTGTCACGCCATTAATTTGTCATGGCGATAGTTTGTTCTTGTTCGTGACATTTTGTCATGGCAATTATTTTTTTTGCAACATTTTGTCATCATGATATATTATTGACATTTTGTTGTTATAACGTTCTCACAGGGAAGAAAGCTCGCACATTTGATCTAGAAGCTATTTTTGAGCAGACTCGAAGAACCGCAATTGAAAGAAGCGAAAAACGTAAGGATATTGAATAAATATAAGGGGTGTGGAGTCGGAGTCGGCAGAAATATATTTTTATATTAACTTTGATATTTTCACTTACTGAAATTTTCATATTTTACTTTTAGAACTTAAAGCTCAACAAGAAGCTGAAGCTGATACTGAGCAGCCACCTACTGGCAGCACTGGTCAAGATCTACCTTCAAGTGAACATGACGACGATGATGATGATGATCAATTGATTGGTCCACCTCTGCCTCCCGACTTTGACATGGACAAATCTGATGATGAAGAAGAAGAGCCGTTGAATGTAAGTTGTTTTCATTGTCATTTAAGACATTGTCACGTATAAAGGGTTAAACAAAATTAATATCACTTTTAACATTAAGATGTCATTTTTCAGGCTTTTGATTCGTTAGTTCCTGCAAGTCACGAAGTCCACCTTGAACATAGTAACAAAATGGTAATGGATTACTTCTTATTATGAAGTGATTATTGGATTGATGTTTAATGATGATGCTTACAAGATTGTGAATCGTTATTAGGTTTCCGCACTAGCACTCGATCCGTCGGGAGCAAGGCTCGTAACCGGAGGTTTTGATTACGATCTGCGCTTTTGGGACTTTGCAGGCATGGATTCGTCTTTGCAGTCGTTCCGCACGCTTCGTCCTTGCGAATGGTAACTAAGATTGAATTTCACATTTATTTTATTTTAAATATTTATTTTTAAATATTCAATTTTAAATTCATTATTTATTTATTGATTCATAGTCACCCCATCCGAAACATCGAATTCAGCATAACCGGCGATTCGCTTCTCGTGATTGCTGGAAACGCTCAAGCCAAAGTCCTTGATCGTGATGGTTTCGAGATATTGGAATGCATCAAAGGTGATCAGTATATCACGGACATGGCCAGAACCAAGGTTGTTCAATTCTTAATGATTATCGAATCTTGATGATTACAGTATTTTTGCGAATATAAGACGCGACTTTTAGGGGAAATGAGTTATATAGGACGCCCCCGATCATAAAGCGCAAAGATGACTTATATTCGCGTGACTTACATGACTTATATTTGCAAAAAATACAGTATTTCAAACAGGTTTTGAATTTTGTCAAAATGATGTCATTTCATATCTTAACGTGTGTAAATTGTAACAGGGACATGTTGGAATGCTGACTGATGGTTGCTGGCATCCAAAGAACCGACAAGAGTTCATGACATGTTCTATCGATGGGTGAGTTTCTTTTTATTGCAGTGCTTTTTTGTTCATCATGAATTTTTCTTGCTATCGATGGACTCTAATTTAATTGCGGAAATTCTTGGTTGGCGGAATTAGCACCGTGCGTTTGTGGAGCATCGACGATCCTAAACAGCATAAAAACGCCATGAAGACACGAGCTCAAAATGGATTGAGAAGTTCGCCCACGTCCTGTACTTTTGATCATTCGGGAAACCTGATCATGTGCGCTTGTCAAGACGGATCCATTCAAGCGTGGGACCACAGAAAAAATTTTGTAAGAAAATTTTTATTTCATATATATATATATATAGTTTACCATGCGCTGGTTATACACATGTTATGTTTATTCATTTTTAAACTATAACTAGGTGAACAATGCATTCATCATACGCAATGCTCACTCTGCAACGGAAAACTCTTGCGTGAAATTTTCGTACGATGACAACTCGTTTGCGTCGAGAGGAGGTATGCTCGTAATTTTAATATCTTGTGTTATCGTTTTATCATAAGCGGAAATGACAATCCATATTGACTATAATGATTTTTCAGGTGACGATACGTTGAAATTGTGGGACGTTCGAGCTTACAAAAAACCCTTGTTCGTCAGATCCGAATTGCCTAACAGATTTCCTATGTAAGTTTGAAATTTTTTGATTATTGGTTAGGATTTGGTTCAGCGAAAGATTGTCTATTAATTTTGACTATTGAATTCGTTTATTTTGTTTCTATTTATCATCATCAGGACCGAATGTGCTTTTAGTCCTGACGACCAAATTGTGGTGACGGCCTCATCATCTACAAAAGAAAATAAAAACGGGAAAGTTGTATTTTTCAAGAAGGAAAATTTCGAATTGTTGGGTGAAATCCCCGTGTTACAGACGGTAAGTCATCAACAGTGCTTTTCAACTTTTCTACTACAGGGTGTCCGCAATGAGATGTCAACATTTTAATAACGTACAACTTGAAGGTAAATACGTATATAACCATAACCAACTATGGAAATGGTAATGAACCTAGTTTAATTAAACAAATATGGTTTCGGTGGCACAAAAAAAAATTTTTTTAAATTAAATTTTTTGAGTTTTTGCTTTTGTTCCACCAAGTATTACATTTGTCTGACCCAATATGAGAAAATAATGGATTTCCCCAATGTTGACATCTCGTAGATACCCCTGTACGTTACAAGTTTCACTTATTCAAAAGAAAAAAAAATTTCTTTCCAGAGTGCGGTTCGCTGTTTATGGCATCCAAAGCTAAACCAAGTATTAGTCGGTTGTGGTAATGGGATCGTTAAGGTCTATTATAGTCCTGAAAAAAGTAATCGGTAAGTTTTTAGTACGATGAAATCTGGTTATTATAATCACGGATAATGTAATCAATCGGCTATTGTTATCATAATCAGTCCGTCTCAAAACAACGTGTAAATGTATTATTATCTATTGTTTAATGTTGTTACTGTTATCAAAAAGCACTAATCCCAAAGTGAGCATAATAACAAGATTCCACTGTAATATAATGATTTATTGCCGTGCCTCATCTGAGCAAGATCAACACTAACCTTTGTTTTTATCCTTCGTTAACAGTGGCGTCAAATTATGCGTTGTGAAGAAAAAGCAAGTATCCAAACATGCTGACATAGTGTCTCAGACTCAAATCATCACACGTACGTATTTAATTAATTAATTGAAGATAAAAATCAACCGGATGATGTGTTTTGTACTAATAATGTTTTGTTTTTGTACATAGCTCACGCATTGCCTTTGTTTCGGGAAGAAAGAGCCCGCAGCACACGCAAACAGATGGAAAAGGATAGGCTTGATCCTACTAAGTCGCGGAGACCCGATCTTCCAGTTACTGGCCCAGGTAAGACATTGAGGCCACTTTATTCTTAATTGTTTTAGTATTAATAGACAGGGTGTCTCATAATTGAAGAGCTTGGTATAAAATAGTGTTAAAGTAACATTTCGAGGAAAATGAATTTAAAAATTTGAACTTGCTGCCTATGGACTACTTCACACTTCTTGCACTAATATTTTTCAACATATTGTTGTTTTGCATCAAATTTATCTAATTTGCTCAAATTTATTTGCTAGAGGTAGAAATGAATGAAATACTAAGAATTGTGGGACACTCTGTAGTTATTAAGCTGTTCTAATAATTTTTTTGGTGGAGTTTATTCATTTATTTTTTTTTTTAAATAAATCAGTAAAACAACAAAAAAAATTTTTTCCTCATCTAAGGTCAGGGTGGACGTATCGCTGCAGCTGGGAGTACGCTTTCGTCGTATATTATTCGCAACTTGGGTTTGAAAAAGAAAGTTGACGATGATCAGAATCCTCGCGAAGCCATTCTCAAATTTGCTAAAGACGCTGCTGAAAATCCATACTGGGTGACGCCTGCCTATACTCAGTAAGCTCACACTTTTGTAAAATCTATAGGGATTAGAATTCTAGACGGAAGTCAACAGGGTGTTTCTGAAAGGTCTAGTCAAATTTTAACTACATACGCTATGCATCAAATCAAAAACTCCATATAAACATGGGTCTGGAAATGCTTTCCTTGCACGATAACACAGGATGAAGTCACATCTACATATCCTGCCTATTATCTCATACTTGCTGTAGTTACAAAAATGAGTATGCATTTCTAGACCCATGTTTATATGGACCTTTTTTGTTGCTTTGTTTTGATGCGTAGCATCTGTGGTTAAAATTTGAGTAAAGTAAACCTTTCAGGAACATTCTATAATTTGACTATTTTGTTTGTTTTGTTTTCATATCCTTGCAAGGTCGATTCACTTATTTTTACACATGTTAATTAATTATTCGTTTTTGCAGGACTCAGCCAAAGACAATTTTTAACACCTCTTCAACAGCTGAAGAAGAAGACAACGAAGAAGAGCCGTCATCAAAAAAGTCTAAAACTGAATAGACTAAATGTAATTGTTTCTTTTGATTTTGTTTTAGCTTAACGAATGCCCATTTTTTACAACTTATCTGTTATAATAAATATGTTATTCTCGAAAAATGTCTCAATCTATTACTTAGTTTACTCAGTTTATCACTTAGTAAGGCAACTAAAACTTCTTGACTCAACTGTTAGGTAAACAAGTGTATTAACCCCTCCCTGTACACTGCATTGGAGACTCGAGGAACCTTATTTTGCCTCACAAACTGAAGGAGTGGACAAGAAATTTTAGTGTTTACTACAATATCATGGATGCTGATGTAAGTTTTGTTTTAATATTTTGTACTGTATTTTGTTTTATGTTAGCTCTTTGTTATAGAGGATGATTCAGAATAACTATTTCTAACTTTTAGAGGTGATAGAGGGCACTTCACGAAACGTTTTTTAATAATGAACTCTAGTCCGTAAATACTTCTGTAACGAGATACAGCGAATTTACGGGAATGAGGCTCTCAACGTGGAGTGTGATGTAACATATTTGGTTTGTTTCCCGGCAGGTATAACGATTATTGCGGTCGGAACAATGTATTGACAATACTCCGCAAAAAGTTCTATAATTTTGTACCTCGTTATGGAAGTATTTTCTGACCATAGTTAAAAGGTATTTTATTACACGCCTTCTATCACCTCTGAAAATTAGGAATAGTAATTCTGCTTCACTCTGTACAACGCAGTACCTTTTTGTCAGACAAAACTCAGAAGCACAAATGAGACTACAAAAGTCAAGGAAATGAGTGACTCGATCAGTTTTTATTGGTCTAATTTGTCACTTGGGTCAATTTTTTCAAATATACAAAGTAAATAGTGAGCAGTCACTTTTATGATAGTAAAGAAATAAAGTTAGAAATTCGCCTTTAGGCTACCAGTACCTTTGATGGAAACTCTGAAAGCAACAGTTTTATTTTAACAAATTGGTTGAAAGATTGAGCTAAAAATTGGGGAGAGAAAAACATGGAGCAGGTCAGCTTGAAAGGCAAGGATTGGTCTCGATTTTTAACAACTGTTTTTTCACTTAACTACGTACATAATTGAACATCGATTTGTAGGTCGAGGAGAAGTGGCAGAAAAATATATGAAAAGTAGGTCTATTACACAGTTTGTTTTATACATAGCTTTTCATACTGGATCACAATCTCATTGTTTCAGTACCAATCTTAGATGTTTGTAACTATCGAATAACAGATGATCGTTGTTGACGTTATATGAGAGTATGCGATATGTTAACATTCAAGTTGAAGAGAATGCATAAAAAGAATTCTGTAATGCGTGTTATTATTATTATAATTATTGGCTTATCTGTGTGAAGCAGACACACCATTGAATTTTTCATACTGTATATATATAAAAGTATTTGTGAGCATTTGATTCGAGACTTCGTCCATTTTCATTGATTGATATTGGATCGGTTGCAAAATAATCAAGGATCTCTAAACATAAATTTAATTGGGTACCTAGTAATGGTTAAAATGCAAAATCAAATACTCTATCACGCTAATTTTTTGGTCTAGAACCTACAATCACGTACCGTACATAAATGGAAAAAGGTTAACTTGATGAGATGATTTTAATGAATGATAAAACTTCGTAAGATTTGATAATTTTTCTTTGTACTTTTTTTTTTGTAATTTTTTAATGTTTATGAAGTTTATTGTAAAGAACTATGATTAGAAGTTGGATCAGTAATTCATTTGGCAATTAAATGATTGTCACAGCTTTCTATAAAAAAGAGACTTTTTTGAAGCACTATGATGGTACTAACAACATTATAAGGAGACAAATGAAATACAAACTTCATGAAACTAGTAAAAAATTAAACGTTAATATGTTGGAGTAGCTAAACGGTAAACTATTTTTTTTATTATTGTGTAAAAATTAAAATAAAATAAATAAAATCAATCCATTATTGAGATGTAACTAGTGAGAGCCAAACATTCCTATAATTGGATCGTGTTAAACCATACCGAACTAGTTCACTTCTCTTTACACTTCATGAAATAAGACTATAAAGTTATGATCTAGGCAAAGACTAACATATTATAATCGCTAGACCAATTAGAGAGAATTACATGGCATTATGAACCAGCTTACTTTTTTGTTACAGTTTCTGCATGAAATGAGGCTGCTTAAGTCATGATCTAGGATACTAGACATATACTATAAGAATTATATCCAATTAGAATTATACAGCATTATGAACCAATCAGAATACCAGACAAACCATACATAAAATCGTTTTCTCAAATTGGAGTTGTTTTTTTTTTTTTGACTTAGTTCGGTATGGTTTAAAGAATTCAGAACGACCCAATTGTGAAGATGTACAATCTTAATCACCTGATTTTTTTTAGCTATATAGTATGCACACCAAACATAAGGATGAAATCAATTTTTTTTCTGGTCCTATCGAAATTATAAACCGAAAGGGGACTGTTTTATTGGCTGTGAGAAGGGCCACTCTGCACAGAAATGATATGTTCACTGATATGAGTGGAAGATATTGTAAGCAGTGTTTTCCTCAATCAGTTGGTGATCTCCTTACACGTTAGTGAAACTAGGCAATTAACAAGCCTTTACCAAATTAGTTTCACGTTAATTACAATAAGTGATGGAGATGTCAACACCATGGTATGTGAAAATTATTTATGATGTATGGTTTTATAAATTATGGGTTTACAAAATTGGAGAGCAAAATTAAAAGAAGAAAACAAAACAGTGGTTTCTCTAAGAACAGAGGTTTCTCGACGAATGATATGTTTAAAACAAGATTTTGTTTTAAAACAAAACAAAAACAACAACAAACAATAACGAAATACAAACATTACGTTTGGTATTTCATTTTCTTTTCCATGCCCAAAAACTCGAACTTTCTCTTCACAACCTTTCTCGAAAGCACTCTGCTTGTTCAAATACCAATCAAATGACCATCGCTGCATTTTTCCAATGCGTGCATTTTTTGTTGTATGGAACGAACAACAACATTCATGTTGGGGATCAGAGGAAGGAGTCAAATCTTTTTGCCATCAGAGTAAGCTTCCTCCTCTTCATTCTTTGACTTTCAGTTCTTCCATGTTGTGCAGAACATAGTGAAGTACTAAGTCGTAACAGTACTTGTACTCGGTCTGCAAAAGTCATAGGTTAACCAGAACATAATTTAGTCATTATTCATCGCAAGCCACGGCATTGATGAATGATCAGTCGACCCCAGTGGCATCACTAGGGTTGGTGTCACCTAGTGCAGTAACTCAATGTATCGCCTCCCCCCCCATGGTGTCAACCCTTGATCAGCGGCTATAAGGAAGTTATTGAAATGCATGCGTATTAAAAGGTGTAAAAAAAAAGTGCATGTACATCTCTTTAGTGTTACTACGTAATTCTGCTAGAATTAAAGAAGTTAATAAGGGAAAGAGCGTCCACTTAATTGCATCATGTGATTTAATCTCCCAATTTTTACCATTGAGTTAATTTAGTGTCTAAAGTAAACACTTTTCCATATAACGTAGCCTTATAGTGCTTTTCTGCCGGACATGCACATTGCTACAGCTTTTGAAGGCTTTTCGGCATAACACCGCGCATAGCCACAGCTTTTATAGGTTTTCCAGAACAACACCGCGCTACTACTACTACAGCTAACTGGTAAATTCTAATACGAATGCAAAGTAAAAAAAAATATTTACGGCAGAAAATTGAGGAGTTGGGTAGAAAAATGGCGTACCGACTCTTACATCGTTATTGATTAAAATGAAATTGAATCGTTTTAGGCCAGTTTATAGCATAAGGCATTGGGTTACATATACTTTGCACTTTTGAACTTTTTGGAGCAAGAATATAGAACGCGACTATTGTGAATTTTTGATTTTTTAAAATTTATTTCTCTTTGTCACTTCACTTCTTGGTTGTTTCGCTTGATTGCGTCACTTCCAAACCAATGGAAAATTTACTGATCGTTGAGAAAATGGCGTAAATGCATTTATAAATTAACATGATATTTGGAATAATGGCGTAATTGCATTTTTAAATTAGCCTCCAACTTGAGATTTTTTGCAAAACTTGTTCAATTTTTTTCCATAAATATACAGTTGACAGAAATTTATTTTAATCTTAAACTTGAAGGTGCCAGAAGTTTTTGTCCTCTTTCTCAAAACTACATTTTTGGAGTTAAGCCGTTATTTCACTCAACTTCTCAATTTTAGCCTTTTAAGTATAATAGTGCATTTAAGCTGGGCTTACAAAAAAAATTTTTTTTTGTAAGCCCAGCTTCAATGCTTCAACAAGGAAATATTTTAATAAAAAATAATAAATTTCTGCTGATACACTGCACAAACATTTTACAGTCATTTTGGTGTCACCCTCTCTGATGGTGTCACCCTGTGTGGTCCTCACCCTTTGCACCCCCTAGTGATGCCACTGTATACTCACTTCCATACAAGTTAGTATGCAGTACAGTAGTATAGTATCGGTTTCCTTACCATGTTTTCTACAAGTTGTGGTCTGTGTCTCCGAATGGTTTTCACTGCTTGGAACACTTCTACTTCTTGATATTGAGTAACTTGTTCGATGGCAGAGCTAGCTGCACAGTAAACTCCTGCCCTCGTTCGTCCATCACTAAAACACCGAGTTATAACACATATAATATAACACTGTACAATATTATAGTTTAACATGGTATGAAGACTATAGAAATTAATTTCATTGCAAAATGTCTACTTCGTGTACGAGTTAAGATAAATTATTTTCACTCTATTGGCTCATATGTTATGATTCCAAGTTCAAATGCTATACACCCCCATTTCTTGTTGGTGTGTGTTTTGAAACATGTTTTTCTTTTAACAGTTCACCATATCAAAAGGAGGAGGGGGGGGGGAGAGTTCACTTACGTTGAAACCACAAGAATCGGACCATAACCAGAGCGTTGTCTCCACCGTTCCACCATGCTCATAAGTTCGACCAAAGCGTTTGTGGATGTGGGAACTTTGTGACCCATGGGCCAGCACATGAATTGAAAGAACTGCACCGTCTTCGGTTCAGCTTTGACTCCAGCCATCAGCTCGGTGAGTGACACCACCTATGTAACATAAGGTGACATTCTTTTACAACTCTTTGGTGGTATACATTGGTTGGCGTTGGGTTTTATATCATGCATTTGTTGTGTATAAACACCTCACTTCCGTAAGATAATCTGGGAATACCATGCTCATCTAGAAAAAGACAAGGCTCGTTTGGTAGGTGCAAAGCTCTCATGCATAAACATTTCACCTGGAAAAAAATGGACATGCATTTGTGAAACAAAACAACATGCAGTTAATTAATTTTTTGTTTGTTTTTATTTTAATAATTATTGAAGGTTTTTGATAAAAAAATGTGCAGAACTTGCCAAGATCTTTACATTTTTGTATGAATTGAAGGGCCTGGTATAAAAGGGTGTTAACTAACATTTTCGAGTAAAACGCTTTTTGAAAATTCGAACTTGCTGTCTATGGGCTGCTTTGCACTAATATATTTGGTCATGATGTTGTTTTGCTCAAAATAATGCGTTAAAATGGTAGAATCGTACCTAACACATTCGAAAATGCTTCTGAGTAATTGCTCTAGAAATGTTACTTAACACCCTTTTACACCAGGCCCTTCAATTTATTTTTGAACAAATGTGAAGAACTTGTTGAGAAATACACATTTTTCTAAAACAAATGGTGCAGATTTCGTTAAGGGTGTATACTACACGTGCGCAATACAATAAATTTTCCGCGGTTGAAGGTTTACCAGAATGAAAATCACGATACAAAAAAAATAAAATATCTAACAGTAGTCATGCAATTTATAAGAACTACAAACTATAAAGAACTATATATTGTTTCTTGATATGACGAGTTGCGGACAATATAATGATAAGCCACACTTTTTCTTTTTTTTTTTTTTAAATTGACATTTCTACATCAAACTGTCTCACTCAGTACTATTTCTAGCTTCTTACTTTACCACTTCCTGGATTTTCCAGAAAATGGCAGCATAATTTAGAATACCATTTTCTTGCTCAATATGGTAATCTGTGGAGTTTCTCACTGGAAAAACGGCTCTCCTGAACAATTTTCGAAATGTGGCTTATCATTATATTTTCCGAAGCCCTTCATAGGTATGACATACAAAAAACAAATTCTGGAAATTTTGAAATAAGTCATGCTGTGATTTATAAAATCGACCTTATTTTGCTTACCTTCTTGTTTATCTTGAAAATCCATGTTTTGACATTCGGATAATGGTTACTGGATACTAAATCAATAGTGAACACAGCTCCGTATTTCTTTTGCTTAGCCGTTTCTGGCCAAAAGGAGGGATATTGCTGAAATTAAACAAATCAAATACCTAATTTTCCAATGAAACGCATAAGGGATGTTAGAAGATAGGGTGACCAGACGTCCATGTTTTCAGCACAATGTCCCTGAGTTCAGAAAATATTTTTTTCGGGATGCTTTTTTGTCCCGGTTTTTTTAACATTAACCAATAGACACATAGACATGCTGTGTCTATGGCACACGCAACATTGCTGCGGTATATGACATGTCTGTGTCATTTCATACTGTATTTTAAGTTGTCTTTTTTTACATAAGTTGTTTTTGTAGTGGGTTCAATTTTTCTTCATTGAAATGTGGTTGTACAAATGTGGTTGCATGTCAAACGAATTGATATTACCAAATTGACTTCTTTTTTTTTATGTAACGATATTGAAAAAAATATCGATCGATAAATCGATATTTAAAACAATTACCAATTGACAATGACAATTAACAATTGCCAATTTGCCAATTTCATCGATGTAATCGATATATCGTTTTTGTGTCTTGACTTTTCAAATCTGGTCACCCTATGTTAGAATAAACCATCGAACGGATCCAACAGAAATTGGATTAGAGTGATTATTAAAAAAAAAGAAGCAGAGACGTGACTGAAAACTCATTTCTCATAAAACAGAACTTGTCATTAATAACAGTAGTACAACACTGAGGCACATCATGTACAGGTTGTGCTCAGGGTCAAATTACATTATTGGTGCTGTTGCTGTGAATATTGGCTTTAAAAGGTGACTCTACCAAACAGGAAATCAACCAATCAATCAATCATGCAGTTATCAGAAACACTCTAACGCAGCCCGGTGAATTGTTAGTTGGTGAAAATTTCATTATATTTCATTGAACTTTGGAATCGACTTTTTCGATTTTAGCATAGTGAAGATCCGACTTTTGTTTGCTTTGGTTTAAAATTTCCTGGCATTTTAATTTATTATTATCATGATGAAATTAACTACACAAAAAAAAATAATTGCATTTTTTATAAAGTGCTAAGATTTCTAATCTTAAGTACGTTTCCATGGATATATGTATACAGTGATTGTGAAGCTGTTGTAGATGTTATGAGGGAAGTATAGCAGTCCGGTTAACAGCCGTGCAACATTAAAGAAAAATGATATCCATTGAACTGAACTCATGCAAATTCATATTATACCACACAAGTATATTTCAGGCCATAACTTTTCCAGGCAGAACTCATAATAAAACTGCCTTGAAGCAAGAAGTGGGGTGCTTACAAGTGTTATCTATATCACACCAGTGCTTTGAATACTTTCGATATATATATAACCGTATGGTTATAGGGGAGAATCATAATGATCGTAACCTTGTGTGGATCAGAGGAATCTTTTTTTTCGTTTCCGGTAGAGTCTTCATCTGTCTGCAAATTATTTCAGTGAACATTAGAAGTAGAAAACAAAAACCAAAAAAAAAAAATTGCACTAGGGCCTATATTGGTCCTGAGTGAAATACATCACAAACAAAAAATTCGGTTGTAGAAATTACATTTTAAAAAAAAAACAAAAATGAAACGACATAAAAATTGAAACAAAAATCGTTGCACAGTATACTTTAGGGACGGTTTTTTTTTTCATGAAGTAGTTCAATAGGCTACTACTATAATAACTAATAATATCAAATCAAGCAAGACTACTGTAGAGAAATTAGACTAATTGAATGAATTGGGTATTAAAAAGATTTTTTTGTTTCTAATAGGCCTATAGTAGAAGCAAATCAGCATGCGTCAAAATTAGAAATTCTATATAGGTATATAAAGCATGGCTAGCATTTTTATTTTCGATTGGACCACAGTACAACCATGGGTACTGGACTATGGGTACGTTTAAAATACCCAATTGGCACCGATTGGCATCACTTTGTTGACGTACCTAACGTTTCATCAATACCATAATCTTGCAAACACAATTATGTCCTCACTGATCACAATGAAACTATATACTCCACTATTCATGTACTTTTTATTTTTAATGAACTTATGAAATGCATAGTGGTCCATGTCGCAAAGGACATGTTGGTTTCCGATTGAATGTTTGAATGTCAAAATATTTGAAAATAGTGTTCTTACCAGGGTTTGAACAGGATTGCAAAGTATGACGATGCTATTGCACTGATGATCGTATATCAAAGACCAGACATCACCAACCGTGTGTTTCATAGGCCATTCAGTGACAATATATTCCTTGGTTCGTAGGTAGCCCTAAAAAATCAAATATTTCATTACTCGCTAATTTCAATGATTTGGTCAGTTTGTAATCTACAGGGTGTTTGCGTGGGTGGGGATAAATAAACCGCTTTTCAATTAGTTGCAACTTTGTGACCATGGTGGTATGTAAAACATAACTGCACTCGAATGGTGCATGAAATGGAGGAGTTTTTTTTTTTTTTTGTAGATTGTGTTGTTGTGGCTTCGAATGGCTTTTTCTGCGTTTTTGTCTTTGAATTTTCTTTCAACTCGCGTTAGATCACTTAAGTTTACATCGCAGGATGGATAATACACCTTGTAAAAATACTGTATAACCTGTATGGAGTATATAGAGTACGCTGAAAAAACATACCCATTAAAAAAATTAACGTTCTTGGGTTTTTTAATACCAAACCGAGTATAAAATTCCGGATTATCCGAATTTTTGATTATTCGAAATAGGCTTGATCCCATCTACATTCGGGTAATTGACTCTGTAGTGTACTTTACAAGATGAGAGACACTTTCAGCACTTTATGTGATGGTGAGTAAGTCTCCCATTCTTATACTACTAGTAATAATCCGTCAGAAATGACGGGAAAGGTTGTTTTGTTTTTATTACGCAATTCGTGGTTTTAACTCATGTTGCTTCGCAACATTCGTTACAGTTATTTCAGCATTTTCACACACGGTGGCGCTTTCATAGCTTGTGGGGAGGGCTGCTCTAGTTTTTTTTTATTATTTTTAAAGATCGTTTACACATTAGTGGTGTCATTGTTTATATATTAAGTCGGTGGAACGAGCTATTTAAAAAGTGGTATATCCCACGCAAAACACCTTATCTAAGTGTATACGGTAAAGCTACTTACATCAACAAAAATTGCATTAATGTAATCGGTACAGTCGTTGCCTTGAAATGAGGATAAGTACGGTCTTGAATTATCAGCTGAAAATATTATCTCATTTAAACCTTGGTGAAATAAAATTATAAGCTGAATGGTTTATACGACATGATAAGGCTTACGAGGTACGGTCACCATATCTCGATTTTTATCTCTGTTTTCAAGCCGATGTCCACCTGCGCAGTCTCCTATTGTGTATTTTGGAGTCATCTTGCAGAGTTGCTGAAATGTTAGATGAGAAAATCGTGTTTAATTTTTGTAGGGGTGTATGTATTGGACCTTTTAAATAAAATCTTACATGGGATTCCTTGCAAATGGAAATTTGGCACTTACATGGAATTCCTTTTGATACTCATTTTGGCGCTTGATTCCACGTTTGATCGATTTTTGTTTCATTTTTTGAGAAAGTTCCGTCACATGGAACCAAGAACGACCACAAATCACGTACTCTTCTAATGTTTCATAGATGAATTTGTACTGATCCTGTGCAAAAAAAATGTTTTGTTTTTATAAAATCACAAGATTATAATATAGGAGGATAGGCAATGTTGGAGGATTTTGGGGTTTACTCCCCTCCCTTTCATTCACAGAAACGTTTTCAAAGTACTGTGCTTATACAGTATAATATACAGTTACAGTACGTAGTGTACTAAAACTAAAGTATTTTATGAAACAAGTACATTAAAAAATATTAAGCATTCAGACTACTGTTCTACACAGATACACTGTATGTAAATACTCCTACATAATGCAAAAAATCTATTTTGTGTCGATTTATGCGAAATTTGATTTATGTTGCAAATTGCAATTAAAACTTATTACAATCTCTGAGTAATTTCGATATCCAATTTATGCGTGTTTTGAGTAATTCCATTTTTTGATTTTTGTACGTATCGATTCACGCAAATTTTGATCCATGCAAATTTCGATTTATGCGATCATTGAGTCATTCGATATCTGATTTATGCGAGTTTTGAGTGATTTCATATTTGATTCATTTTTTTTCTGCAATTTTTGAATTAATTATTTATTTATATATGGAATTTCTTACATTCGACTTACGTGGTCTTTGATTTATGCGAAGGACTTGCGGTTTTCGATTTATGTATTTTTGATACATTGGACTATATATTATATACTATTAAGACGGTCGATTAGTTTGTGCGGCTTAATAAGGCTCCTAAACCGCTGGACCGATTGGAACCAAACTCAGAAGGGTTACTTCCCTACGTCCGGGGGTTAAAATGTATCCCCCATTTAATATGGGGCTAAACAACACATTTAGCAACTTGTATAGAAGGCATTATTATGTTAGGTCGAGTGGTCGACCAGTAGCGATGGTGTTCATAAGCTGAAGATAGCGAGTTCGATTTCCTGAGGAACTTTTATTTATTTATTTTTTAGAAATTTTTTACAGCTAGTACAGTATATTCTCATAAACGCCTGTAGATGACAGTACACGTTCAATTCCCAGTTCACCCAGTCATAAACTCACAAATGAATATAAAGAGTATAAAAATAATGTTATTTTGTCAACCCTTCTGAGAATTCTGCACACGGGACCTGGGTTGAGGAAACTACTTGTATGTTCAAACACTGATATGCACATTTTGAATCTGTATTAATACTAGTATAACTTCTTACCAGATTTTCTACCAGGCCCTTTCGCGAACTACGGAGCTTCTTGACATAACCGAAAACATCCATCATGTTGTCTTCTTCTGCCAGTTCAATGTTGGCATCTATGCCGATGAAGACACCCGATCTTCCTGCGCCGTCGCTAGAATTATAACATCGAGGTAATGCAACAGTTTGAACATTTATAATATCATCATTCTGTAAGCTTACATTTTGCATGCATTGGGTTTCAAAATGAAAGAACTCACTTGCAGTGAACAACAATCGGACCATATGAACTTAGTGTACTGAGATAGCATTTGACTCGTCTTAGGAATTCCAATAAGGCAGTACCGAATGGACTACAATGACATGGCCACTCGGTATAATGATACTGGACAACTGTTCGTTCTTCATCACCCTTGATAGTCAAGGTAAAAAAAAAAAAAAAATAATATAAATTCATTTATTTGTTACAACGAAAGAAGGAATTTATGGCAATGGAATGTTACCTTTTTCATTACTATGGTCCTGATGACATAACTTGCCACACGTACAATTTTGACAACAGTTACTTTAATCATGCCATAGTGTTCTACACCATTCAAATCCGACGGCCAGTACTTGCTGCACATTACCTGTAAAAGTTGATAGCAAATGAACATATCGTTTGCTTGTATACTGGATGTCCAATATATTGAGATATTAAGACCTCTATCTAATGTAAACTGAAGAATTTTAAGAACTAACAAACGAGGGAGGGGGAGGGGTAAAAAACCCAATTGTATTTTGAAATTTTCTGAAAAATGAAATTTTTGAAGTTTTAATTTATTTTTTTTTACGGTCCAAAGGGAGACAACAAAAACGTTTAATGAGAAACCTCACAATAAATCCGATTATTGTGATCACGGATAATGCTATCAATCGGCTATTGTTATCAGTCAGTTTCAAGACACTGATTTTTTATTGTTTAATGTTAACAGTCGGTTATTGTTATCGAAAAGTACTAGTCTCAAAGTGATCTTAATAACCGGATTCCACTGTATATGTTAATGTTATGTTATACTTTAACGTTATGTTATCAGTTAATGCAAATTATATATGGTTAGAATGAAAAATACTAAAGAAAATTGGGTACTTTTCTGGTAACCGAGAGGTCGCTTGTGGCGCTTGGGTATAGGTTAGATTAAAGACAAAAAAGTCTTACTTTTATGATTAATGATAACATTTTAAGATTATTGAGTGTTGTATTTTTTAACTAACCTAAACTGGCATCTATAACCATAGACACTAGGTTAGTTAAAATCGAAGACATCTTCATGAACACTAATCACCAGCGCCACAAGCGGTTGCTCGTTCAATAGGGAAGTACTGAGATAGCCAGTAGAAATATGAGATAATCATATTCGAATGCGAAGCTATACTGAAATTGACTAGTTGAAGAAATATGATGAGTATTTTGTCCTTGATCAAGATCCAACAATTTATGGAGCTCACACGGCCAAAAAAAAAGTAGAACGACAAATAAAAACTAAAGTAGTACATGTACAGTACAAGTGCCTTTAAGCACACTTAAATTAACTATATCGTAAAGTCCTAATATTTGTAGTACGGACTCTAATTGTGTTTGGTATCAATCAATCGCAATAAATTTAGAGGCAGGTTAAATAAGCAAGTTGTTAAAACAACATACGTTAAAATGCTAAAGAAGGATTGTTTATGTATGTGTTTGTGGTGCTCAACAGTGAAAGAGGAGTTCTAAAATTAGAATCAACCAGATTAGTTGAGTTCTTCTACAACATTTTGTCCAACTCTTGTCCTTTTTTTTTTATAAATATATATAAACACAGAACAACAAACGAACAATAAAAAATCAAGTATATAGTAGAAAAGGATTAGGATGGCAATGAAGATTGCGTGTTGTGCAATTTTGCGAATTCCGATCTCCCAAGGTTTTTAGAGTATTGTGACATGTATCATGACTTTCTAGACGAGTGAATTGCCATAGTTGGAAATGATGCGGTATCCTCCAATGAGATTGTCAAAACGTTGTTGGGTCATTTGAACGTTTGTTTTTTTGTTTTTGTTTTTCTTTGCCCACGCGTTTTGTTTGGGCTATCTCGCATTCTTGAAATGCCTCAGCACATTCCTGCGATGCAAATAGCACCTCGTCCAAACCCATCAAGTCTGGTTTATTATTTT